>JANTOQ010212699.1:0-13947 GCA_027564595.1 Bythotiara depressa | reverse complement strand
TTTAGGATTGAAACTTTATTGTTCTTGCTTGGATGCTTTTTAAAATTATGTTCTTTGCTTACATAAATAGCTACCATATTGGGTTGCTAAGCCCGGAAGGTTAATATGGCTCTATAAAGGCCCGGAGTTAAGGCCCTTTCAACCAATCAAAAGGCTCTATTTTCCGTATTGGACCGCTCAAAATGGCTGCCAGTTAATAAAGAAATGTACTACTTCGTATCCGTGATGGTGAAGGCCACTAAGGAGGAATTTACAGGTACAGGTAGGTATTGCTAACTTTTAACTTGGAGCGTACTAATTTATCTCGCAAAGTTTCGCAAAGTTAAATTTATCTCACAAATTACAAAGGTTAAAACAGTAAATGAATTAAAATGCTAATTATATGTTACAGAAATGTTGAAATGTGTCTTAAAAGTTACTGGAAATTGAAGCTAGATTTTGACGACTCTCTGTTCTGCCTGGACAAGGACCATAGAAAAAATATAGCTCCCTTTGAGGAGAGTAGTTCAAAAACTCCTGATTTTGATTTGGAGAAATATATTCTCAACCAGTGTGAGGCCAGAAAGCACATCTATCACATGATAGAGCCCTATGGTTTTAGCCACTGCCTGCCATGATTTTGTTTTGATAAAAGCAAACAATTTAGGAAAAAGATTGAGCTGGATTTTGTGTGCAAGTTATAGATTCTTTCGCAGGTCTTGCTGGAGGAAATGACAGCTGAAATCAATTTTAGATCACTCTTTCTAGAATATTATTTTTTGAGGTGTGTAAAGTTCACTTATGTTCAAAACTCTTACCAAAGCTGAGCTTACAACGTCTGAGTCAGTCCCCCTCCAAGCCACAGGATGAAAAACAAATATAAGAGAGAAAAGTAATATAATAAACAAACTACAGGTATACAAAAGAAATGTTTTAAAATGCTAGCTAGCTTCTAGTTAAAACCCACTCAAGCTAGTAATAAAGTAGAAAATATAGGAAATCAGAGCTCTAAAAAAGCATCTGCACTTCAAGAAAAATAAGCGACACTTGAGAAAGGAAAGATATATCTTTCAAAAATATTGTTTTGTTATTAAAATTATTACTAGTTTTGTGATACTATGTTTTTTAGGGAACATTCTCTGCAAAAGCAATTGGAATATTTTTGCATATGAGTGTTATTTTGTGCATTAAAACCACTTCCTTCATAAGTAATTAAAAAACATTCTTATTTAAAAAAAATTAATTTCTAAATTGCTACACTGTTGGAAATAACAGAACAAAGAAAAGTGGTACTTATAAATAATTTATATATGAAAAATCACTCTTCTTGTCAAAATAGCTCTTGATATTCTTATAAAAACACTGGAAGAAATTTTTTATAATGGGTAAAAACACTATTTTTAAAACGAAAAAACGGGTTTCACTCATTTTGAAGTTATCAGGATTGTGAAATAAAAAAGGCTACCTAACTACTGAGCTTTATATTCAAACTGACTCCGTGATAAGGATGTTCCACATTACACACCTTCCAGAGGTACTCATATGAAAAAATCACAACTAAGTTAAACCACACTTAGGATAAGGTACCTGTAATCACCAGATGTCTTCTTGTAGCTTCCACATACTGATCGTATTTCAATACCAACTGCATACTTTCTGCATTTAGAGTAAGTAAATGAATATTTAATGTACATCCAAAAAACTTAATTGAAACAACACTGTTTATCCCCAGTAATGTTAGACCAAAACGCTTAAAGCAAAAGAAAATGTTATTAACATACCACCTTTCCCTGCATGTTATTAACATACCACCTTTCCCTGCATGCTTTTACACTCAGGTCATTAGAAGGACTTAAAATAAATAAATAAATAAATAAATAAATAAATAAATAGATAGATAAAAAGGTTTTATGCAAGATACCCTACATAGCACATGTAAAAGGCTTTTTACCAAAATTATCAAAAGTAACATGCCATATTACTGTGATCTAGCTTTTTGAACATCAACAAAAAGTGCTGTGTGCTTGGACATCATTGATTATAGTTGCAGCAAAGTATGTGTAGTCCATTCATGCAGGGTGCATACATGTCCAATATATCGGATGGACACAAAACTGTGTACAATTATACTCAAATGGTGTAAGAGGTGTTTATGGAGATAATTATTGAACTATTTACTGAGATAAATGTTTTCAATGTCTGTAATGTTCCCATGACAACAAGAAAATTATTATCAAATTATTAGGTTGTTACTTTTAATTGCCTCAATTAATCATTTTAAAAATAACTTAAAACACCCTTCCCTGCTAGCTTAATACATTTTATATTAATAGAGTACTCTGTCACTGACAAAGTGCTTAATATTTTCTAACTAGCGTTCTGCGTCACACTTTTTCTAATCTCTTTTATGAAAGAGCGCACTCCCTTTTCAAAATTATTTCTGAGAGAGCTTATGTCTAGGCGATGTACTTACACCATTTACACCAATTTGTATAATGTACAAATTGGATGCAAACCCTCCATTGACCATCGACCCCATTGAGTAGTAATTTGCCCCATGTACTAGTAATTTGCAACTGACACTCTCTGACTAAAGGCATGCTGTCATGGCTGACTAAAGAGTTAAATTCTCAGTACTTTCTTGATTATTGTGTGCCAATGGCACTATTGGCATCAATGGCCTTATTTGAAATATTTTTTTAATGTTTTTCTTTTCAAACACTTTTAGCTGACTAAAACGTTATCTTCTAACTGGTTAATCTTCTAACTAGCTCCTTGATTATCGTGTGCCAATGGTGCCATTGGCATCAATGGCGCCAGATGCCGTCATTGGCATAGTCTTATTGCAAAACAATTCAATGTTTGTACGCTTCAATGAAAGTTTATTAAGGAAAAGGCTATTTTTTGCGTTGTGATATAAAACTTACAGCATACTGATATTCTACAATGTCTTAACATGCAATTGCACTATACAATTTGCATTTAATAGCACATATATTTTATCTACCTAAATTAATGCTTACATATAAAACGAACCTCCATATTGATGTTTTGCACCATTTGTGTACACTGTTTGCGTTCATCCATTATATTGGACATGACTCACACGGTGACCATAAGGAAGACCACCAATTTTTCTTACAAGATTCCCTGACTTTTCTAAGTATTTTTAAAATGTACAAGGGTGTCTTAATACCACCCCTACATATCAACATGTGTTACTGAGAGAGCTATCTTGTGCACACTTTCAGAAAACAATTTATGCCAATGTGACTTATTATGATCATTCTTCTTTGTAGCTCACCTTCTCAAACAAAATATACTTATAATCTCTTTTTTCTTAACGGTCTTAAACATTTTCTGATGCAACCTCATAAAACAATGTGTATGTATTAGTGAACTGCTCTATCTCCATACTCCTATCTAACATGGTTGTATACTAGAGACTATTTGTGACAGTAGCCTGTCCTTTGTGACAATATGTAATAAACCGTAAACGTGAATAATTAAACATATCCATTACCTACTAGCTTCTACTTTGATGAGAAGTTGTGATGGTGAATTGGCAATCAATTCCAGTGGCACTTTCATGTTATTCTCATATGTTGTGTTATTTGCACATCCACCTGCAGTTTGTTTTGTCCATTGCGTAGTAATCTTAAAAGAGAATATAATGAATTGTTACAATAAACCGAATGAGAAATAGTTGCAAAATAACCCAGACTAAGATGCCAGTTATTAACCTTAACCTTACAACATTTTAACAATTACACTTCTGGTCTTTAAATATGTTTTATATTTACATTTTGTACCTGAGATGTTGAGAAAGCATTTCGTACAATTAAATTTCATCATTTTATTTAAGTAGACATTCATGTTGACGATTCTCCTTTTACTTACACATCATACTTCTTTCACTTACACAAGATATTTGTTTCTTTCTCTCAAGTTAAAAATATGTAATAGTAAGAAACTGGTTTTGGAAAGACAAGGAGAAAGTTTTAGTTCTTAGGCTAAACATCAAGAAGGAAAGGTTTGTTTGTAATAAAATAATAAGCTAGTGGTAACTTGCTAGTATAAGATTTTGTTTGACATTTGTTTATGAAAACCAATCTAAAGATTAAAATTATCACGATAGAAATAAAGATTAGAAAACGTGAAGATAAAACATTACCTTAATTAGATGTAATTGACTATACTATATATCTCTTGCTATGAGAATATCAATAGATACATTAATACAGATACATAAGATATTTGAGAATATCAATAGATACATTAACACAGATACATAAGATATTTATACTAGTGCAAGACAAGACAGAAATAAAGATAAACAAGAAAGACCTAAGTCTTTAACATCTTGCACTTTTAAGATTGTGACTGTTAGCCTTTGGTCTTTATATTTAGTCCAACGCTCTCTCTTAGCAAGAAGTAAGCAAAAGAAGGCGTTATACCTTATCAGCTTGGTGGGATCAACTTTTACAGTCGAAGGCCAAATTATAACCTGTATCAACTGAAGGTGCCTTTCTAATGAACTGATTAAGTGCCATTTCTAAATTCTTCTACATTGATAAATAATTTCCAGCAACAATAATCTTACTTCAAATGACAAGTCAATAGGTTAGTAAATTAACCCAAAACGGTTGTTTAAGTATTTGTCATTCTTGAGATATGATGGCCTGGGCATGATCAACCTCGTTTTCAGATCCTTTTCCCTTTTTGATATAATTGATGACGGAATATATGATATCGTCCTCCGATATAAAAGAGAGAATGAGGTACAAAGTTGGGAGTATGGTGTACTTTTTGCCTTCTTTCTTCTGCCACAACATAAAATTCAAGAAAAATAATAGTTCTCCGAATGAGACGACGTTCTCTTCTCACCATCTGATATAAAAAAGAGTGGGTTCATCTAAGACTTGTATTAGACCATGTAGTGAGCAGAATTCTCTATATGTTTTTATACCATTTGGGATATCTTTTCCTCTGTAGTTAAGATTAAAGTTTAAATCACCAAGTATATAAACCTCTTGATTGTCAAAGTTTTCACAATTGGAGATGGCATAGGAGAAATTATTAAGAAAGTTTAATTGACTGGGTGGTCTATACAAAATGCCTAGTAAGATTGGCTTTGAATTTGGCAGCAAAATGTCTAAGAATATATTTTCTATATCCTTAGAAAAGTCATTTATTTTATGAAAATATATTGTATTATTATTTAGCTGGTTTCAATTTGTTAGATCCACTGTATGATTGCATATATACCAACTTACCCGTTTCTTTGATGTGTAAATATCTTTTACTGGAGACATGCTAAATTTAGCTGTAGAATACACCTAAAACATGTTAAAGAACGATCTTACAACAGGGAAGGGAAATTAAATTCATAGCAACAGCTTGTACACAATGCTTTTTAGTTGAAATAGCGATTTAAATGCAAATGAGCTTACAACTTTTTTATTGCAACTTAGTCAACCAAAATTGGCAAGGTGACATGTCTTTGACCATACAAAACCTGAAACAATTTGGAGTAATATTATATGAAAAGAAAAACAGTAAAATAAAGAGGGAGCTTGTGGACATAGATATATTATTTCTGTTTTCATTACATTGAATATGAGGCAAATAGAGATCTTAGGTGTTAAATGTTAAATAATATCTCAATGTTCTCAAGAGGTACTTCAATATATTTATTATCCAGTTCCACATACCTTTAGTGAATAATAAATTGTAGTGTGTTTCTCATATTGAGACACAACTACAGTGAATCTTGATGTTCCGTGTGGCAACTTCATCTTTGCCAAGTAATGTGGTGAATTTATTTTTGTTCCTTCTAAATATGGCTTCTCTGAAAAGAAAATTGAAATTGTATTAAGAAAACAAGTATTCATAACCAACCTAATAATATCTACATCTGTGAACATCTACATCTATGAACATAAATGAAGCAGAACAAACATACCTGGGTAATATATTCTTCCACCATCAGATTTGTACACATGTAGAGTGATGAATTCTTTATTCTCTGCAAAATCATCCTAAAACAAATTTTTTAAACTAGTAAAGGAATTCTTGTTGGAAACTTAATGCCCAAATAGGCTGACATTGTGTTGCTTAACATGGGAAACTTAACTTAGTGTGTCAAACATCATATTGCAATGAAGGGAATCCTGACATGAAATCTGAATCTAATTAGAAAGTTTATATTTAGAGCATGGGTAAAAGTTATATAGTTGCTGTAATTCTGGAGATTTGAAACAAAACAAGACATCATTCATTAGATTCAACTTAATTTAAGGTAAATAATATATGATTTTGTTAAAAACAAACTCTATTTTTATTATTATGTAGTGTTGTAACTTGGTTGAGTATGGATGACGAAAACTGGGATCATAAGAAAAGGAAGAAGGAAGTGGATACTGCCGATTTGTGCTTAATACATGTCAGAGAGGATGAGAGATAAGCTGGAATAACTAAATTTCCTGATTCCTCATTAATGGTAACATAATTATCATTAACCAGGATAGTCAATTTAGTGAATGCAATTAGTGTAGCATATTCAGGCATGTACTAGGCTAGTTTTTTAATGAATGCATTCAATGTAAGTGCATAGTTAGGAATGTGTCAGACCAGGCTTCTTAATGAATGCAATCAGTATAAGAGCATATTCAGCATGTGTCAGGCTAGACTAGCAAATTCTTAACCCTGTTTAGATAGGTAGAGTCAGTACATTTTTTAGATAACATGGGTATCTTCACTGAATATTAAAATTAACTCTACTTTTCAGATGGCAAAGAAGGCTTCTCTAATATGAGCTGACAACTGGTTGGATGACCCTGCCCATGCACTTATGTCCATGATTGTAGATTCAATAACAACAAGACACATATATAGATGATGCTCAGGTTAATAAAATGAATCTGCTTGATGTATATACACTATTTTCTTTGTTCTTGGTAAAGAAAGTAGGAAGTTAAAAAATAATGTTCATCCAGCTAGACAGGTAAGTGGGTTTAAAACATGAATGAAAATGAACGAGAGGGGATCCTCTTACTCTTACATGTATTCTCTCCATGTTTCTACATCACATCATAGACATATGCAATGTTTTTTGTTTTTTGTTTTTTGTTTATTTCTCATTTTATTTTTTAGCACTAAAACATGGTTCATTGGAGTTTAAACCAGGGTTACTTTTTCACACTCAAAGGTATCGGTTGCATAAAAAGTAACAACATCAATAGATACATGCCAATTTAAACAACAATATTGGTATAGGTGGTAACAACAGTTAAACAAACTTGTTTCTTCTTATTTTTGGGAGGAGGGAAGGGACTATGGTCCTACATAGTGTTCAATTCATAAGGATATCAAGTATACTTGCAGTTTGCCTCAAGAATATTTGTCTACTAATGTAGCCATATGATAAATTCAGGCCTCAAAATAAAATTTGGGCAAGCAAATCTAAGTTAGTACTCCCAATGGGCACTTAAAACTAAAAATCAGGTATCTGAACTGAATCT
Source organism: Bythotiara depressa (assembly GCA_027564595.1). Taxonomy (NCBI): domain Eukaryota; kingdom Metazoa; phylum Cnidaria; class Hydrozoa; order Anthoathecata; family Bythotiaridae; genus Bythotiara; species Bythotiara depressa. Next base: position 6,445 of record JANTOQ010212699.1, on the reverse strand, counting down.
CTAATTCATAAGTATAAGATGCAACTTGATGCTCATTATAACATTTGTATATGTCTTCATTCATTTTGACTGCCATATTTTCTTCTTTCAGAACATCAGACGAGAGAGCAGTAAGAACATGAGTGGCCTCGTTTATATTTATATTTTCTCTATTAAGATTTGCCAGTTCTAAAAATAGTGGTAAATTTGTGTTCAGGACTCTTTTCTTAACAACCAATGGTAAAATCCTTGGCGAATGCCTACTTTTTAAATGTTTCTACTCTGACAATGCTCTATATACATCAGCCATTGTTGATTGGAAGATGTTAGAACATGTTTGAAAAACCATTAGCAAAGAAAATAAAGCTTATAATTTAAATGCACAATGCGCAAAAGAAGAACATTTTAAATTGATACAATATAGTCTGGGAATGTTTTTTATTAGAATTCACAGGAGATTGATGAAGTTAACTACTTTTGCATAGGAGTGTTCTTTCATGTAATGTTTCATCATTTTTAGCACATATCAACTTTGCTTAGAACATTTATTCCTTGAAACATTTGCATAATCCATAAATAAGTAAGTGGAAAGAACTACTTACATCTTGTCATTGAGCAATGAAAGTACGTATCAGAAAAACTAAACAATGTGGGGATACTTTATGTTCAAAACTGATACTTCACAAATGTTTAAAATATAAATAAAACACCCTGTATGCACCTGCTCCCAATTGGGATTTGGAGGCCTGTATTTTCAGCATCACTCTAGTATAAAGTTGTGTAGAAGTCTATATGCAGACTATTAGTAGACACATATGTTTGTTGTATGTACTGAGTAATTAGCTGTCCATGTTTTTTGTATCTTTTTTTATTTTTTATATTGTATTTATATAAATTAGTATAATTGAAAAAAACAAACTTTAAATAGCTACTTTGACATTCAAATATTTCAATGGTAAGAATTTTCAAATGGAAGATGGATACATAAAATCTTCAGAATTACCATACTGTTGAAGACATGTATGAACCACTCAATTCAAGATGATGCAACAGGTGTTTTTAATTTAAATCTATTGAAAAACTTTGGAAAGTACAAAAAGGAACTGTAAAATCCTACTTGTTAGGCAAGGTTGTTTTTTTCAGCAAACATAAGGCCATAATTTATATTTTGACTTTTCATCAATGGATGAAGAACAATATAATAATGTGGATATACAAAATAAATGTTTGTTATTATTATATTATTATACTATGCTCTTACTATTTAAGTTTCAATTATTAATATAATGTCAATGTAAATAAATAATACTTGTGATACATACTCTCTGAGTTATGTGACGAGTGAGTAAGATCCAAACAATGCTGTCTACATTATCTGATTGTACTTCTAGTTGGTACTGAGGATTATCACCTAAAGAGGAAAGGTGGAACTATTAGTGACAAGCAATATATATTAAGCACATATTTTACTTTTTAAGTTAGAAGTAGCACTTGATAAATGGGAAGATAAATCTATTTCTACTGACAGTTTATTACATCTTGCAGAATGTGTCTTGAAAAACAACGTTTTTGAACATGATACTAAAACATTTAAACAGAAGCAAGGAACATCTATCAGTACCAAAATGGTGCTACCTTGTGCCATTTTATTTATAGTGGATTTAAAGGAGAATTTTCTTAGCTACTCTGTGTTAAAGTCTTATATTTGTTGGATATATATTAATGACATTTTTATGATTTGGAAACATGGAAAAGAAACCTTATATAACGTCTAGCTAACTAAACAGCTGGCATCCCACAATAAAATTTACTGTTGAGGTAATTTCATCAGACAAAGTTAATTTCTTAGATGTGCAAGACATTCGTTGTGGAAATCAACTTACTACTTAACTCTATGCAAAATCTACTGATACACATCAGTATTTACATGCTTCATCATGCCATGTATTCCACTCAAAAATATCTATCCCATACAGTCAGGTTCTACATTGATAGAATGTCACATAACATTATTTAAGAAGTACCAGGTACTTGATATTAGAAAAATGAATAATTGAAGAAAGTTAAAAGAGAATGATAAAGAGTACAGTTAAGTGCCCATCTTCTTATAAAATATTAGACAAATAATATAAATAAAACATGCACATGTATTACGACTCTTAAGAAATCCAGTAATAATAAGTGAGTGATGTCTCACTCATTAAGGTCATTTGGGGAAAACGAGTTTAATTTATACTGACAAAAGGTCTCTTTTTTGCATACCAATTTTTCATCAAAAGCTTGGTCAATAAGAGTAAAGGACCAGTCATCCATTCCACTATGGCAATGTTGGTTAAAATGGGCATGAAATGCTACCTTACCTTATAGTTCTTAGATCTACATTGAAACTTGGTAGTTGCACTTCCAACATACTGTATATTGCACTTTTTACACTGTACAAGAGAAACCACATTGGTGGGATTACAGTTCAATTTACCATCACTCCTGATTACGCAAGTCTTTTGACCAGTTTCGTATATATATGACGAAATTTGCAAAATGGTACATTGTTGTGGAAATCAAAGTAGGGTAAAAAGTGATATTTCAGTGTTATAACTAAGTAATAAACGTTAAAAAATGATTATCATAATACTGGCATAATCATTACACAAATCAATTGTTTTTATTATCGCTTGTTAAAAATATCACCGTCAAAAAATAACGCCGTCAACATTATAACTCTTGTTTTATTTATATAAAAACAGACTTTTAGACTTGTATAACAACAAGTTATGTTACCACTTTATTATTTATAAGGTTTTCCTTACTTCGGTATTTCTATATTTTTTAAACTGGAGTTACAAATCTTACATCCAGGGGCCAAGCCTAGTAATGGAGCTAAAAACATGGTTTGTGTTATGTAACGTAAAATATTAGAAACCAATCTATTTAATTTCAAGAACAAATATTCCACTTCCAAAACTTTTTGAATGTTTTGCCTTCTTTATTTCATAATCTAACTTTTATTTGAACATTGCACTATGTTAAATTAAAATAACGGCACTCTCCACAGTGTAGAATGCGAAATGTGACAATGATGGCTGTATTTTCATGTTTGTTCAGATGAATCACAGGAAAATTCAAGTAAATTCCAAGTTGGGAAAAATTAGAATTTCCCTGGGCTTTCAATTTCATAAAACATTCTTCATGGCACTGAGATTTAACGTAAAATTAACTTTGCATAGGAGAGCGATTCAGAAAGTTATTTTAAGTGTTTCATGCATATGTAAAAATTATTTTTTATGATGAGATGAGCAATGATTTCAAGATGAGCAGTTCGAAAAACACTGTGGTTAAGAGGTTATATGGTTTGCATCATAGAAGAACATTTTTCTTTGATTTGCTAAGCGTAAATATCGGTGATATTTGCTCTATATGTAACTTTTGGAATAGTACAAAGATGTAATGTTTTGCTTTCTCTATACCAGTTTCTACACATAAATTTAACTGGTAACAGGGGGTAATCATGATCCGCTTTTAACTTCACAATCACATATATGTAGCTGACTGGAAATATCAATACCAATTTCCTGAGTTTAATATGTCAGTTCCTCTCTAGTGGCATTGGACATCAAAATTTTGCTAGTCAGGGGGTTTAATCATAATTCATAAATTATAGCTTTTTAAAGCATGGGCTGTAAGACTTCATGCACGCATAGATTTCTGATGTTGAAACATGGATTTTTAGCGATTTACATGCTACAAACAGAGTTTCCTCATGTTAAAAAAACTGTTTTATCAGGACTTTACGTGGCTTGAACAAAGATTTCGTACATTAAAGAACAGTTTTATCGTGATTTTACGTGGCTCAAACTGTTATACACGATTTTATGTGGCTCAAACGTATGTTATGATGTTATGAATTATGAGTTCTCAATACACTAGCTGGGTAAAATTTCTGGTAAACAGGATTATTATGAAGTGGTTGTTTTACAGGGGGTAGTGTCAGATAATCCATGCGAATTATCAAAATATACCCCCTGGAATATTTAAAGATTGTAGATATCTTTTTATAAATGTAACAACAATGAAGAGTGTTTCTTAAGACAAAAACCCATGAAGCATGTATGTCTGCATGACCTGCAAGGAAGACAAAAATGTTTACAAAAATCCTAGCCTATGTTCTATCCTGCCGACCCATGTCAGTGAAGTGAGCCATGTCTTTGGTCAATGATTTTCTTCAAAATTCTTGTTTTAGTGGAAGAATGAGTTCTAGTTTAAAATGTAAACAAAATCATTAAAGTGACTGTGTGATCCAATACGGCTTCTCCTTCTCGCTGTGTAAATAGAATCACTCAGGTTATAAAGACACAGGTAGGAGGTATTTAACAGCAGCATAAATACGTTTTTGTATGTAAAATACATTCTAAACTGTACTGGGGATTCTAAGAAGTAAAATACGTACTGCTCTGTAGCTATGTAGCTAGCAATTTAGCCAACTAACTTTAAGACCCTTTACCTACTCATTCCAGGAGAAGCCACAGCTGAAGTCCTGTTTGAGTTTATTAAAAGTTCCCATTTAAGCTAACACCATTCAACAGGCAAGAGAGGTCAATGTCTATTATATATTTATTCATTGCATTTGCTGTACATGCTAATCAAAAATTTAAAATAGTTTAAATAACCCTTCCTCCAAGTTTAATAATAAGCAGCTTTCGGTGCTACCTCCATGTTATTTTGAAAATAAAGTCCCTAACAATATCCTCTACAAAATAAATATATGGCTACATAAATGATAATAGCCTGTCCTGGGAACAACAAATACAACAAATTAAATTACAAAAAAGTATTGGTCTTCTCCAAAATTAGACATCTTAGTACCAACACACCTACTCAGGTCAATCTATTTTGCTTTCGTTCTACCTCACTTAAACTATGGTATTATAGTAAATTGGGGCTGTGTCTCTCAAGCCACCCTACATATGTACAACTCAACTTGTACCACTTTCTAAAACAAATTAGAAAAGTTTCATCTCTAACAATCCAAAATCAATTAGTGCAAATTAATTCAAGAATGAGTCAATTTGATTTAACAGCAACTTAATCAATATGATTTAACAGTAAGTTAATCAAATATATACAACTCAATTTTTAAATAACATCTCCCCAAAGTATCACCTAGCTTGTTTGAAAGCCCTTTGATCTTAAGAGTATTCTCTAGATCCTTGTGAACTTCTATTTTGTCACATTATTGTTTAGTGCAACTTAAGGAAGAATGAGTTAATTTGCATACTGATAAAAACATGAACCGACCAGAACCCAGCAAGAATGGACCATGAACCCAGTGAGAACCGACCAGGAAACCAGTAGGAACTGACTATGAATTGAGAAATAGCAGAATTGAGCAGGAATCTGGCAAAGTCGAGTGTTTTATTAAATTAACCAACAACTAAAGTCAGGAAAATCGATGCCAACAATATCGGAAAACGATTTCAAGCAATATCGAAAAGTTGATATCTGTATTTTTTTCAAAACGAGGCTACTAAATTTATTAGATTTTTATTTGCTTATTTAACATGCACATTGAACTTAAGTTTCATTTTCCATTGGTAGAAACAACAATGGAAGGAAAAATGTACAGTTGTGTACTAGCGACACCGCCACATTGTGTACTCAATTTATTATTTTTGTTAAATTCTATATTTTTCATATCGATGTGTTGAAAACTAATTTGTGCAAAATAAAAATAATAAAGTTTGCATGGTAATGTTTTCATCTTTAGCCCACCCCACGATTCAAGGCTGATCTACACTTCCTATTTTATCGAGTTTATTAAAATCTCAATTTTCTATTTCCATTTATTTATTGATAATTTATTGTAGAAGTTTAATCAAATATCAATTTTCCCGATTTATGAGCAAAGTGCAAACTTTTGCGCTAACTAAAATTGAAGAAAATCCAGACCTTAGCTATTTATTCACATGTTGCAACTTAATGAACACCATTGAATAAAAAGAAGGAGTTTTCAATTAATATACAACATTCTGGAGCATAAGCAGTTTGAAAAAAATTGTCAACTATTCCAAATTAGAATTCCACATGCAAAATTTTGTACATTGCATTTATAACTTTATTAACAATTATAATTAAAATATACAGGGAATAAACCTTTATAATTGACTCCTATGTAACCTTTTTTTCTTCCTTGCAGGCTACGCAGGGTGTTTCTTAAATACTGGAAATGTTAAACATACCAGGGGGTATATTTTTGTAAAATAAAAATAACAAATGTTTCTCTGCGTAATAAATTTAATAATTCTCATACACTATTTTTGACACTTAATGTGAGCAACATTAACAACATATAATATAATATATATATGTATATATTATATATATATATGTAAATAATGTACTATTTAGACAGTAAATATGTATGTGTTGTGTGTAAATATATTAAAAAATAGAAACACATAAAAGTGGATAT
>JANTOQ010212366.1:0-13955 GCA_027564595.1 Bythotiara depressa | reverse complement strand
TGATAATATTTGGAGCTACTCCCGCGCTCCTAAAGAACAATTTGTATATATATTATAACACGCATGTGAAAGTTTTTGTCATTGTCCCAACTATTTTCACAGGTTAAACCAATTAACCAAACCAACTTGCTAGATATTCCATTAGTTCAGTACTTCAAGGTACTCTAACCTGTACAGCCTGCACTTTAAATGATTCGTTTCTTGCTTTAATACAATCCTTTAAAATAGTGGATCAGGACCATCTTTTAAGGTTTCACTACAGCCTGCACATTTACTAATGTTGCCAGTGATGGCAATTAACTCAAAGGGCATGGAAGTAGTTGGTTTTGACAGTTTGCTGGAAGTAGTGGCGATGCTCAGCTTCATACTTAAATGGGTGACCTCCAAATCCTTATTTTCTAGAATAAAATAAGCAAGATTAATCTAAGAATCTAAGACTGAGGGTTTTGAATTTCAACCATTATGATATTATAGACCTCTGGGATGGTCTGATTTTTAACTGGGAGTTTGATTTTCAATCTGTAAAAGTCGAAATAGAATAAACGATGGATAAACATCTGAGAGCTGTCTTTTTCTTTAAAATAATATTTATTATAACAACCTCAAACTAGAGCTATAAATTTTTTTCTTGCCATGTGCAATCAAATGTTTGAAAGTGCATAAGGTCAAGTTCAAAAATAGAACGTGGTTTTACTAGGAATCATAAAATCAAGAGAACTTATATTGTGTAGATAAAAAAGAATTTATTCGTTATCACAATTAACTTTATGTATTTCTTTATTATTAACACTTATTTGTAATCTCATTTACAAAGATTTCCAACTCCATCGTTAAAACATTGTATTAGGAAATGAACAATAAATAACGCTATAAGACCTTTCATTTAAAACACTTTTTCCAAGAAATCTTATGGCTGACAAAATGTGATTTCTTTACAATGTTTTAAAGCAACACTAGACAATATTGATTTCTTTTTAAAAATGCTATTTACAGCTATTTCACGGGCCATGAACGAAGTTTTCGCTTTTGCTAAAAATGGGACCTTGCTCTTTTGGAAATAATCATGAAAAATAAAATGATTGGAGTAATGCTGTGACCCACTACAACATAACAAAACCTGAAACACAAAATTTTTAGTGAATTTTGGTACGTAAACAATAACATGAAATATAGCAAACTATCTTTAGCTGGCTTTCTAGCACTACCTACACGTCTACAAGTGGTAAGCAATTGTACAACCACATCCATATACACTTGTGGGTTCTCAAGCCCCACAATAAGATGAAAGTCTTTATTTCTAGAGTTTTTCTTATTATTATTATTATTATTATTATTATTATTATTATTACTATTATTATGATCAAAAGGAATCTTTTCTATCTTATATACAAATGTTACATTGTGTTGCATATTACAAAAACAACCATTAAACAAAAAAGAAAGAAATTAAAATATCAATATGGTTGAGCGAGCTGCTAACTCTTGACTCAAATAGCTGAGAGTGAAAGTTGTAGCATAAATGGATGCTTTTTAGCTAATGACCAGAAATTGAAATTTAAAAAAATGAAAAAAATGTCCAAAGGCTTCATTTTTTAAACAGTATTTTGAGAAAGGTTAATCTTGAGAGGATATATTTTGTTTTGTCACATAATATTATTAGATAATGTCGCTAGCTGTGTAGCTAACTAGTTTTAAATAGTGCCAGTTATTAATTTGTTTATAAACTGTGTCTACCGATGTATACATAATGTAAACTTAAGACCAAATGAAAATAAAGAAGTAATAATTACTATTAATAATAATAATAAACTTCATTTGCACAAAACATCCATGGTTCTTATAAAAAACGAATGTAGTTTTTGTTTGTGATACCTATACATATACATTGAATAAGCAACTAAAAAATATAGAGAATAACATTCCTAAGTCGAGCCTGATTAGTGAGCTATAGTAATAAAGGATAAATAAATAATAATAAAAATTTCTCGTAATTCCTTCGTCCAATGAGACATGGTTGTTGTACTGTACTGTAGTCTGTGTGATCTCGCTGACTACATAAAGATTCTTGTTCTGTTCTTCTCCATTGATATTAACATTTTTCTTCAAAAATCTTAGACTAGAACTAGTCTTTATTTAAAAGGCACCCAGATGGAGAACAAGGGGAAAGAGTAGAACAGACTAGATCTAGTCTACAAAAACTTAAAAAGCACAGCAATAAAAAACAGGCCATAAACACTAAAAACTATGACAAACATTTTTCATAAGTTTTACATTTACAAATCTAATGGGTATTGTTATTGAAATTATGATTTTTCCAAGAAAAACGGCCTGGGTTGTTAACAATCCACAAACATTTTCTTCTTCAGTTACCCATCGGGTATGTAAAATACTAAAAGCCAAGTATGTTTATGTTAAATAAAATGGCAGACCAATTTGATCGGCGGTGATGTTTTTGCGAATTATTTGTTGGTGAATATAAGTCATTTTAAGAGTTTTGTTGGATCGGAAATGTTAGAGGTTTGTTGGATCGGAAATGTTATTTTAAGAGGTTTGTTGGATCGGAATGTTATTTTCTTATACCTAAAGGAATGGGAATACTTAAGAATATTTTAAATTTTAAAATTCCTCTCTCCGGTGCCATTTTTGAAGTACCCCAATTGGGGGCCCCATCCTACTCGTTGAAAGAAGTGGGAGCAAACAGAAACATAATGAAAACAAACAGATTGATGAAAATGTAACACCTGATAAAAATTTGGAGAGTCTAAGTTTGTCATGAGCAAAATTAACATATATATCTGAGGAAACCAGGAACACATAGTACATGGAAACCAGTTGGATACCAGGTGTGAGATACTCGCTTTTGGTTACTTTTCTATATTTGACTGCATAGTGTGTCTTCTGTTTGCTAAAAATTTGATTCTGTATGACATTGTCTATAACCTTCTTCAAAAACACTGAATCTGAGCATTATAAAGTCAAGTTATTGATAAAAATATAAACAAGGATGGCCGATTTTCATTACATGTTGTTCATTTTCTTGTGTTACAAATTTATCCATAGCTTTAACTATGTATGGACAATTATGTGAAGTAATAATTCATGATTGATCATCAAGTTACGCTATATACCTCTTAAAGGTTTGCTAAGATGGTAAAACAAGTTAAAGTATATCGATTCTATACAACTTCTTATTATGGAATTCGATATTCATTTCCCATGAAACATTTTATTAAGCACGTATATAAATAAACAAAGTTCTAATTTCAGAGTGTTTCTCAACTTCAACTGCCATTTTCTTCCACAACCTCCCAAATTAAAAATGGTGTCATAAGCCGGCGTGTGACGTATTAAAATGGTAGTAAATATAAAGGTGAGGAAAAAGCTGGCATTGTGATTAAATAATACCTGTGATTTTGAAAGAGGTCTTATTCTCCAGAATGATGAAAGAACAACTCACTCATGTTCTACATGGTTCTTTAATGCTCTATGTATGTAAACTACCTGATGCTTTTACTTACACATAATTTACTTCATAACTTCTCTTGGAGACTGTAAACAAATACTAGTAAAAGGAACAGGATTCCTTCAGCATACCCAGCATACAATGCAAGATAAGTTTTCATTTCCAACCCCTGCCTAAGCTAAGGATAACTCAAGTTCTGTTCTCAAGAACAGCGACTGGGGCCAGAGCGTTAGCTACGCGGGCTCCCAATCCAAGGGTTCCAACTTTGAGTCCCACCACTGGCACTTTATATAATGTTCAGAAGAGGATCTCTCTCTTAAGTGGAGGCATAGCAGGGTGGCCATCCCTCCTAAATTCTCCTAAATAACCTAAAGAAACAAAACCCCTCCTAAATTCTCATAAATATCCTTTAAAAAATGGCTAAATGTTGGCATTTCTCCTGAAAATCTCCTAAAATTTGGTCAAGTGTTCATACAGTTTAAGAACTGAATTTAAATTATTTTCTTAGTTTATTATTTGCATGTGTACAGTATATCCTTAAAAAGCATTATTAGGTACTTAGAAAATATCACACAAAAAGTTCCTAAAAAACGCTAAAAACTAGGTTGACCACAAATCGTAGATGTGGGTGGGTTTCCTATAAGCTAAATATAGAAATGCTCCCATCGTTTGATGAGAGTATCTAAAAATCTGTATATATATATCTATATACAGTGAATTTTATTTTTGGGCATAAAATATTAACATGATTATAACAGTCTTCAATATATGTAACACTCAAGAAAAATGTCATCCACATGTCGTTCCCAAACCTTTGGTTGAGAGGTTGTAGTTAGCGATAAATTCTCCTGTCATTGCATGTATATTTCTGCTACAATGGAAGACACACCAGGCTGGCCACACATGGCAACACTGTCTGTTTGCATAAATAAATTTACCATTAAATTGAAGCCATATTTTTGTTAGTAGGAATTCTATGATTTCTATAATATTCCATTGTGTGATTTTTTTATATTTTTTTCTCACAAAATCTGGATCATTATAGTAAGGAAATCTTTTAAATATATATCTTTAATGTTACATTTGTATATAATGATGTAATGTCAAATTATACCATTATTTCATCAATCCCCATAGACCTTGCCTGACAAACTCAGAAAACTCTATCATTCCCAGACTTGGTATAAGGTTGAAATATGGAAGCTACATATTTAGACGTACTGTACAAGGAGATTCCAGTGTACAGAACTATTGAAGTTCTTATTGGAATAACTTCCTTGTGAATTTGTGATAGAAAATAAAAGCTACTATAGCTGTGCAGGCGAGTCCGTAGGTTTGAGTTTATAGTACAAACTTTGGTCGATAATTTATTGGTCTTCAAAGCTTTGAGGTTTTGTGAGTGCTTATGGGTTAATTTCTTCAGTGGGATCTTTCTGAAGGTGTTTAAGGTCTTTTATCTCTGTAGATGGTTGTTACATTTATTTATGTATATGATTGGCCGTTGTCAGCTGGAAGGAAGATGATTCTCTAAGCTTTTTAAGAGAAGCATTTCCTGTTTTGTAATATTCAACAGGGGCTAACCTTTGCTCTAGTATTGTCTCCCTCAGGCTTTTCAACAGTACTTGATCATAATTATTCTTAACTTCGGTTACTAGGTATTTCTTTAATAGGAGTTCGTTCCCCTAGACAACAGTCCAGTTTCACCTTCAGAAACCTCTTTGGTAATAATTATCTGTTGCCAAAAATCTATCCCTGCAGCATTCAAATAATATATTTTACCAGAACTTGATTTTTCATCAAAAGATTTCTGTACAATATATCTCTGTATCCATATGTATTATGATGATATTCACCGCTGCGATTAGCTGTAGAAATAAATGATGTTTTGCCATCAGAAAACATAAACAATTATACTGCAACTTCCTAGGTTATAAGAAACTGGTCAATAACTCAGTTATTATAAAGTTACACAATGAAAAAAATTAACTGTTGATGTTTACTATTATGTAAAAATATATCACTTTTGAACAAATCTATTATTTTAAGATATTTTCATTATAGATTGCTGCAAGTTTTGTAAATTTTGGACTTTTCACGTTGTTTTTTTAAACTGCCTGTTTATATTATATACAACAAAAACAAAAAACACTTCTCTTATTAAATTATTAATAACATTTATTCTTAAAAGAAACATGTAGTACAGTACTAGAATTTGTTAAAATGTTCTGTCAGAAACAAGCAACTTTAAACACTAAGGGGCCATCCATAAAGTACGTACCCAGTAGAGGAGGAAGGAGGTTACGCTAAAAGCATACAGGGGGAGTGGGTGCTAAATGCCTTGCATACGTATGCTTGTTAAAATAAGAAACCGCGTTTTTGTACCTTCCACCTATCAGTTTTAACTTCAAAATGCACACATATACTAGTTCCAGTTTATGAAATGTACGTTCACATCCAACTGAAACAATATCAACTCAGGCACTGACTGTTGACCCAAACATACATAGGTTGTTGCATGCTTCAAGTGTATTTATTTGCTTCTGATTTAATTGAAGTGCCTTTCATAGTAGTTAAGAAAAGTTTGAAAATAAAATATTAAAAATAAAATACGAAAGTTAATATTTTTTTCTTTTGAAATAAAGGCCTAATTGTAAACTTTGCAGTACAATTATTAAATACTGTAACCATGAAAACATTTGAAACCTAATAACTCACAAAGTAATCTAATGTTTTGAAGCATGTCCATTGGGCCTGTGACTTTAATGATGAATATAATGTTACTGTTAAAAGTTAAAACCTGTTAAAACTTATAAATGTACAGCAGATTAAATGATAAGTGTAAGTTAGAAGGCATTTAAAATTATCTAAATTATTTTAAATCAATATAACACAGAAGTGACATATTTTAAAAACATTTTCCATTAAAAATTAAAAATGCCAGCGTGGTTGTTGTCAGCCTAATTAAAATGTCAATGATATGATGTTATTTCAGTATTTCTCATTTAGCCTAAAATTGTTGCTGAACCATGTGACATTATATTCGCCTTGCGTCATATGACCTTTTTTAGTATAAATATTTTGATGAGATGATAATGAAGCTTTTCAAGAAAACAGGTATTCTGGAGGTGTGCCAATGTCTGGCAAATAGAACCGCTATAGTAAAATTATTAATATGGTCCTTTTGACAAATTGAGCTTTTCTTAAGAATAGGTTTCGATTTGCTGGAAAATTGAGCTGTTCTAGTGGTAGGTATTCCATACTCTTGGAAAATGGAACTGTTCTGTCTTCTAAGATTATATTTAGTCTGCTTTCTAGTTTTTTCTATAAGTGAACACATTTCACAGTCACTCCCTGTGGAAAAGAAGTGTTGTTTAAGTGAGCTTAAACTGTTTTCTTCATTCACTTCAGGAACATACCGGGATGTTAACCCTTAAAGGCCCATGACGTTTAAAAAAAATGGAGGATTTTTGAAAAAAAAATCAAAAATCAACGTCAAATATATCTCCTTCATTAAAGATTTTTGGAAAGCCTTGTCATTCGAAAGCTACGATACTCGTCTTTCGTTTAAAGTTAAACATCCAAAAAAATCGGTCCTGCACGTGCCACACATGGTCTCATGCCTACTGTTCATACATATTTTATTTACTCGCTCGCATTTTGTTCGGTACCAATGAAAAATGTCAAAAAATACAATTTTGCTAGTGTTGCAAAAATGCTGACGTCAGCAAAAGTCACGTGACTAACACCGCCATTTTAGCTTCAAATGATAGAGGAAGGTTAGGGGTATGTATCTACCAAATTTGGTTATATATCCATATATAGTCTGGAAGATAATGAGGGATCTCGGAGCTCCAAAAAACCCAGACCTAATAGGGCTAACCAGACAAACTACAAAATGCAATTACCAATCTTGATGGATGGGTCCAACCTGTAGTTTTGTACAATTTATGTACATGTATCTCTTGCAACATTTTTATAGTATACTTTTCAACTTACGTTGCCTGGAAACCTCAATTAATTGTATAATTTTTTTTTGTATGATAAAAAGCCCACTTCCACGAGACCTGGGCAAACACATGCCGAAGGTGTTCACTCCAGACTCGTTGAAACTTATTTTATTTTATTTCATTTGTCACTTTTAAGTAAAGTTTGTAGTAATCGTATAAATTATGTCAGACTCATTTGCTGATATTTTCTGCAGTAGTTTTATGAGTTCAAATTACAAAGTCTTACTATTAGTTATACAGTAATAAATTGCAATTAAAAACAGATATGACTATATGAGTACTATACATAATGTAGTTTATTTACGAAAAGACTAATTAAAACCAGCAATAATAAAATTCGAAAGGATATAATAACTACTCTTGTCTTGCATATTTTGCAAGTTTATTTTACGTCAATTTACCAAGCTTTTCCTTAAATAAAATCGAAGATAATGCCAAGTTGTATATGTCAGAAATTGAGTTCCACAAAATAGATCGCATAATAGACACCACAGAATATGAAACAAACCTTCAAGATTTTGTCGATGATAAATTGAACATTTTTGCGCTTGCTCAATTTGCTTTTGCGTGCTTGCCCTCCGTTGAAATTGAGAATTTTCAACTTTCTCAGCTCGTGCGCTCCGCCCGCGCGGGCAAAAATGCAGTAATGGAAATCGGCCTTAAAGGAGTCGTGCGCCTAAAGCTTAATTTCCACTTGCTACTTTTATCGCGTAAGCTCAACGATTTCAATAGAAACCGTAACACCAAAGTAACTTATAACATAATTTGATTGTAATGACAATTTTGATAATACAACACTACACTGTACGCAATATATTTTTATGAATATTTTATTTGATGTTTTTGTTTGATACAACTAGACTGAAGCCTATTACACATTCATTTTATTTATTTTATTCTTATGTTCTCATTACATCAGTTGGAAGAAAGTTTGTCCAATGAACATTCGTCGCAGTGCAGTTGGAGCGGCGGTCCTTGGCAACAAAATATACGTAGTTGGGGGATATGATGGTAATTCATCACTAAATAGTGTTGAGTGTTATGATCCAGAAATGAATCAGTGGAAATTTGTAGCTTCTATGTCCACTCTTCGTAGTGCTGCTGGTGTAACAACGTTAAATGGTAAGTTTGACCAGGGATTATATATTGTTTTTGATGATAATCATAATATTCTTACTTAGCAGGTGAGGAACTAGAAGCCCTTTTTTGAAGTAACTTCCTGTCTAGGTGTTGTAAGTCAAAATTTTTTAGTTTTTTGGTCATATTGTGGTAGGAAATCATGTTGTTTGTGCTGCCCATATTAAATTTAAATTCAAGTTACAAAAGGTGTATTTAACAGACCTGAATGGTGATTTTATGCATTCTGAATCATAAATGTTATTGCCGTAAAGGGTAAAACAATTCAAAGCTACCCCCATCTTCTGCTGACTTCAACGTTTTCTCACCTGTTCTTAGGTCATAATTATTGCAAGATCTGAAACAACGTTACGAGTCACCATTTGCATGTACATAATCACCATTTGCATGTACATAATCACCATTTGCATGTACATAATCACCATTTGCATGTACATAATCACCATTCTGATCATACAGATTTTACCAGCTGGAATTTAGTAGATGTTTAAGTAACCATTAATAACATATACTAACTTTCTACCGATGCATGAGCAAAAACTCCTGTTTTGCAGCCTCCCAGGATCAGAAGGACTTGGACTGATAATGTTAAAGCTAATTTCCGCGATTCCCGAAAACGAAAACTAGCTATACGTATATAGTTAAATGATAAGCATCTTCCTACACCGTGGAGACACCCTGTTGTGTGAATAAATCTTTAAGTGGCAAATAAAAAGAGGTTTGTTTTTAAGTATTTGTAGAATTTTCACCATGGCACTGATATTCCTAAAAATAATAATATTTTTAGGGAAATTATATTGCGCTGGTGGCCATGATGGTTTAACGATATTTTCATCCGTTGAATCTTACGACAGTACTTTACGTCAATGGCGCTTGGTATCGCCGATGTCGATACGACGTTGTCGCTTAGGATTAACTGTCCTGAACAATCGTATATACGCTTGTGGTGGTTATGACGGTTCGTCGTTCTTAAGTTCCGTGGAATACTATGATGCATATAACAACCAGTGGAATTACGTTGCCTCGATGACGCAGCGTCGCAGTAGAGTTTCAGCGGTAACACTTGGAGGGAAGATCTTTGCCGTGGGTGGTTATAATGGAGCAACGAACTTAAGCACCATCGAGACATATGATCCTTGGACAAATACCTGGGATCTAGTGACGGAGATGGGAATGCATGATGGCGGTGTAGGTGTGGGAGTACTACCTAGGATCTCCTAAAAGTTTTGTGGTTCGTTTGCATGTTTCTTTGAAAAAAGTAAACGAACGCAAATTACCAAAATCAGCTATAGAAAAGTTATTTAAAATGAAGTGATTCTTTTAGCAGTTATACAGTCAAGAACCGTTGTTTCGAACCCTCAAGCAACCGTAAGATTGGTTCGAAATTGCGAACGTTCGAAATTATCGTCATTGTTTTAGAAGATTTGTAGAGCTAGGTAATTTGAAACTTGTTCGAAATAACGTTCGAAATTAAACAACTGTCGAAATAGCGGATGTTGACTCCAGAATAGATGAGAGTTTATCCCCTTGTTTTTTATCTTTCTGTTTTCATTTCCCGTTGATTTGTACAAAAGTGGAAACTTTCATCGAATTTCGCAATTCAACAAAAGTTTTTACATATATCCCAACAAATATCGTAATTAGACTACAAGCGTTCACGTAATATACTGAGACTAGGCGCCAAAATAATCAAAATTAGCCCCACAACCAATGAAATAGCGTCTGTATATTATATAAGTTCTTTGCTAAACCTTTTCAGTTTACTTTCCCAGTTTGACTTTAGACTAGAAAGTAACGCTTCTCGGCCTAATGGCTAAGATCAAGTGTAGTTTTTTTTTTTACACCTCTGATCCAATGGTCATAAGCTGAGAGGCAGTTCTGTTTTTTGCTTCGCTTCTGGGCTTAGTGGTTATGCCTATGTTTGTATTGCACTCTGTACACCTCTGGTCCAATGTCCACTTTGCCCAAGAACATGTTGCGACCTTTATACTAGGAGCTTTATGCTGGTAACAGGGGAACCGGAGAGGCATTTTAGCCTTCTTCGGGGGGTTGCACACCGATTGCACTTCTTTTCCTTTAGACTCCTGTTTGCTCTGCTGTGGGATTGCACAAGTCTATCGGATTGGAAACCGGGTGCGTCTCCAAAAAATAAGAAGACTTAGGATCTTTGGTAAATTATTTCAGGGGCAACAGGCACAGAGGTGTGTGTAAATTATTTCAGGGGAAACAGGCACAGAAGTGTGTGTAAATTGCGCATCTCAGATTTATATTTATTCTTTTATCTTATTTATTATATTACACGAGATTTTGTACTTTTTCCTCTTAAAATATTTTTTCGCTATTTAAAGTTTCACTCTCCACTGCAGATTATTTTCTTCTGTTCTGCATGCTCTATGTATTCTCGGTACTGTTTTGTGTTTGAAATTGTAAGTAAAAGGTGTGTATCCTTGACAGCCCGAATACATATCTAAAGTGTAATAGGGATATTATAGGACTAAGGGCGCCGTATAGTTATTTGCTGAAAGCAACAAACGAGTAGTCAAATATTTCTTTCGAAGAATCTGTATCTCACATGAATTATACCTTGAAGGCTATTTACACAAGTACGTGAGTTAACATATTACAGTAAAGGAACATATGTAAACAGAGCCTAATTTGTTGTAGAGTGCATCATTGTTAAATCAACCACATTCGACCCTAAAATAGAAATATTTTCAGACAAATATCCTTTTTGTAAATAACATGGCTCTATACGAAAGAGGTACTTACTTACAGAATCCCATCATGCAGTAGTTTCTTATAGGAAATGATTTAGTAGAAACACTGGTACCAAGGTTGGTCTCTATTGTCCAAAGTGTATTGATAACTGACAGATATTACTTCCCAACATTTGTCAAATATTTGCGACCTTATGCCTCGATTATCTTGTATTTGAGCCGCTCAACCCAAAAGGTGTTAACCTATCATAGCTACAATTTCAGGACAAAACTGTTTAAAACTTTTCGGGTGTTAGGCCTTTCTCAAGTCTTCCCCCTTTTCCTAAAAGTTCTAGAAAAAAAGGAGTGAGAATACGTGTTTGTATATATAAAGTATAAAAGTATGTGAAAACGTGCAAAAAGGCCGTCTTTCTACAACGTCTTCCTTGAAACATGACCATTCTATTCCCAGAAGTATCAAATATTCATACTGAATCTAAAATTAGTTGGTTTTTTATAAAAGAAATATAACTTTACAAATTTTCCAAATAATCTTTCTTCTAAATAACGCCCCAGTGTTAGTTGCTGTGTTTATGAAAAGTGTGGTTATATATACCTGGATGTGATATAGAAGTGTAAAATACTGAGTGTTTTAATTTAGTAGTGAGTGAGAAAGTATGTTATACGAATGGTGTAACTTGTTTTTTGAATTGAATTAATATCTTTACAAATTATTAGGAATTGTAAATAAATAAATAGTTAATATCAAGTTATAGTCTATTGTAAAAATTGAAATGATACGAGTGATTATTTTTTTCTGAGGCAATCAAGACACTCGCCTGTCCAATTCAAGTTATCTCCCTGTCCAACTAAAAGTAGTGAAGTTGTGGCACAGTGGTGAGCGTGTTGAACTTGGAATCCAAACAGAAGGGTTGTTTTCGCTAGACTACTTGAACGGTCAAAGCCATTTTGCACGTGTCATGTCTCGCCTCGCGTTCATGCAAAAAAATTATTATTTTTTATGCATGGATACGAGGCGGGACATGGAAAGTTTGAAGTTAAGAAGACTGTGACTGTTGGCGTAGTGTAGCGAAACATCCCTTCTGATTGCCGTGTGACATTGAAATTCAAACGTTTAATTTCGCGTGTAGCCGCTAACCCATCACGCATGTAACTACTGTGGTTATTATGGCGCCATTTCAATATCTTATATGAATGTTTTAAAGATTAAAAACACTTAATCAAGGATAATGCATTTATATGTTGTGCCACACGTTTTTTGTACTCATTAACTGTTCAACAAAATTTAGATTTTGCACATGTCTAAATATTTTATCATCCCGTGGACGATCATCGTAATCATTTGGTACCTTGATCTGTTTGCAATGATAAATTTATTTTCAAGCCGTCGTTAAATAAGCTCTTAGCCAAGTTTAAAATTGTAAGCGAATAAATGATATAGCAAACAACTCTGCATGAATTATTTTCCATAATAACAAAATAAAGCTTCAGTGCATTTCCATTCAGAATATGCGCCCGTAAGGCACCCTCGTCCCCAGGGCATTTTTTCTTTTTGATTTGATAAGTTCTCTTAACCCCTCATTCTTTCTTACCCGGTCTATAAGCTGCAATCCGTCACAAAACATTTCAGACAGGTTTTAGGGCCCTTTCACGTTTCCCTCCCTATTTGGTAGATGTCCTTAAAATTAGGGATAGGGGTTGTCACGGGAAAATCGGAAGAGGCACACTTGCCTGCGTATCTTCGTCAACAACAACAGGAAGTTTATTGATTATTCCATTTTTCAAGACGTCTGAAAGTCGCAATTCGTCCCATTTTGAGGCAATCGAGGCACCCCTCCTTTGCAACCGTGCTGCATGATCACGGCTGCTTCAGTACCAAAATAGATCACGAGTCTTAGTCAATTAGTCTAAAAAGTTTTTATGTAAATGAACGCTGTTTATTACTTGTGGAACTCATTTTGATTATTATAGCGCCTTATCTCTATATATACTTTTTTTTTCTAAGCTTTCAGCTCAGAGAACTTTACAACCTGCACGTTGCAAAATACTGCGCCACAGGATCACATATTGCATTATAGGCATAACTTGTGGCGAATATAAACATGACCTATGGTTCTAGCGAAGAGGTCATCCTCCGCACTGTGACGTGAATGGGACCCGAACCCGTAACCTTTGGATTGCAAGTTCAGCTCGCTCATCACTGTGCCACAGTTTTGTATATTATTCGAGGATTGATGGGTAAGCGAGACGTTTTAACCTAATGTAAGATACCGCGAGTTATTGTAATGATTATTGTAATATAATATATATATTAATGATTATTGTTATATATATATATTGGTAAAACGAAACGTTCAACAGAATGGTTGTCGTTTAACTCATTCAAGTTAAGGATGTGGAGAAGCATCCTTTCTCATCATATTGGAAAGATTGAAAATGTAATCTCCAGTTGTTTTCTCTGCAGGATTGTGACATTTTTACTAAAAAACTTGCTCTAAGAAGTAGAGAATAACAAGGTCGTACACTAATAAAAACTTAATTCTGAGCTTAGTTATAAGCATCACCAGCCTCAAAATTACCCAAAATTTAAGCATCATTTGAGCAATCCTCCTCCTCCTCCCACCCCCCCCC
>JANTOQ010212255.1:0-13957 GCA_027564595.1 Bythotiara depressa | reverse complement strand
CAATTCATTTCAGTTGGTTCAATTGTTACTTTTACTTAAAATAAGCATAAAACTCATAAAATAAATAATCCAGTAATTAGAACTCTTTTGGTACCGCGATAAAACAGCGCTTCATCTGTCTGATAGCATATAAAAACAACTTTACCCCCCCCCCCCCTGATCACTCTTCACTAGCGAACGAGATGTTAGCATTAATAATTCATAACGCATATGATGTAATTTTTATGCGAATTATGACTTTTGGACTCGCTTTCCTTCAGAATATTTATTTCATATGTTCACTCTCTGTCTTTGTGATTATTGAGCTAAACAATCACTGTGTCTTAAAGTTATTTCTGTAATTTTTGCGGTGAATAAATGATCGTCAGAATTAAAGGTTTATCTTCTAATTTAGCAGAGCTGATGTTGTAGTTTAATTTACATATGATTAAAAAGTAACTTTTCTCGAATTTGGGCGCCGATTTTCATGCGCCCAAAAGCGCTTTGCGCTGTCAAAATCAGCCTGTATTAGGCCCTGAGTGTTACAAACAGACTATATTGTTATATTGTTTTATGGCTGAAGAGATTTTAGAAGTATGTAAAAGAACTGTAGTCCTTCATTGAATAATATTTATTTTTTATTAGTTTTCTCTACTTTGATTTTTAGATGCTGGAAAAATAGAAAGCATTGCATATGATGGTATATCAAACTCCATATATTACTCTGTTGCTGAAGGCTATGTAAAGGTCCTACAGTACATAGGCAGCACTTCTCAAGTTGTATTGGAACATGTTATATCACTGAACCATCCAAGATCAGTAATAATGGAAGAATGTTTTAGGTGTGCTTATCATAATTTAATATTTGCAGGTGTCCAGTGAGTTATGTGAAATGTGAGAAGCCAGTATTTCATTTTATTTGACTAAATGAACTGTTCTTAAATGTCAATGATTGAATACTTTTATAACATGTTTTACTAGTTTTACTGCAACTTGTTTTAAAATTTAAAGTATTCAAACACCCATTATCAAGTCAAAGTCAAGTCTATTTATATAACAAAAATGAATGATCAGAGAGATTGAGTATACAAATTAACCACTAATTACCATAAAAGGAAAAATAAGGCAACATATGATATAAATACATTGAAGTGGAATGCATGGTCTTATTAAGCACCAGGTTGTCTCTTAATATAAAAAGAGACTCTTTAAGCTCACGGAGAAAAGAATTGTTAGAGTGGGCAATAATACTAAAGTGATTAGCTAACTATGGTCATATGTGAGCATATGACATGAGAGGGGAAACACCCATGTGTTCACTTACTCTGACTTTAAAATGGCATATATGGACAATACGTGACCGTCTATAGTCTATAGGAAAACCCGCCTTCTTGAATTTTGTTGTGGTTTTTGTAACAAAAGAATCATTGGAAAAACAACAAAAATACAAGCATAGTTTTCTATTGTGGTTTTAATTATAGCATTGTCTTTAAAACAATGATGGCAGAAACACGAGCATCAATTCCCCAATCATGATTAGTATTGTTTGAGAAAAATCCATGATCGTGGTTCATGTTTTGTTCAATCCACGATCTTGGATAGATTTTTCTGTATTGTTTTAAACTAAATGGAAGAACCACGAGAGTATGATTTCCATGAATTTCATTCTTATAAAAAAATTTCTAGATGCTGAACCTCCAATGAACCAGAAGTAAACGATAAAGGGAAAGTGGTGTTTTCTTGTTCAAAATTCAATTTACTTTCTTTCAGGAATTTTCTAATGAAGAATTGTACAATTTTAAATATGGATTATGGTAAATCTGCTACATTCTCCCATTCTTTTGACAAAGGACATGAAAAAGCATTCACAAGGGTTTTCTCACATTGGAAAATCAGAACCTCATCCATGAAAAAACATTCAGGAGCATTTTTTAATGTTGAAAAATTGGTCATGAAAATGCTTTCATGGTTGTGTTCTAAGGCTGTAAAAGTGGAATATCAGCTGTGAAAAAGCATTCATTATCATTTATTAAGGCTGGAAAATAGGAAAATCGGCCATAGAAAAGTATTCATTATTGTTTTCCGAGGCTGGAAAGTAGGAAAATCACGGTAAAACAACTTTTAAAGTAAGAAATCTTCATTTCTAGTCATGAAAGTTTGGCATGGACACTTTTCAAGGTCGTTTAGCTTTATTTCTAGTTGTGGAAATATCCTAAGAACACTTTTCTAAGACAGTTTGACTTTTCTACAGTAAAATTTTATCTTTGTTTTGAAGTGATAATGTTTCCTAAACTAATAGAAATTCTTTGATCTTTTTATTTGATTAGTTAATATGCATCCTGTGGGAATTCTTTACTGCATCAATAATGTTATATCTGTAGTAGGGGTAAAAGAATAATGCTCTCCCACAAATATCTTTTACAAGAGGAAGTTGTATGTAATTTAATCTTCTACTAATTGGAATAATAAAGATACTTGTTTTTGAGAGTGTACGTTGTGTGCTGAAAACTAAAACATCTAGTAGATCAAATACAGTATGTGGAATCCATCCAAAGTTTGAAGAAACATTTTCAAACATGTTTTTTATTTCTTTTCCAGTCTGACTGTCTCCTATGTACTTCTTGCAGCATGTGTGTATTTATTTATGTGTTTTAACATGTTTACAATTTATTTATAAACATTTTAGGGTGTATAGTTTAAATGTTATAATTAAATATATTTGAATAAACACTTTCTCAACATAGAAAATTAATAAATATCATTCATACTCAACTCACTCTCCCCCTAGAAGTTACTGATTAATTCTACTCAGTGGAAAAACTCTTCCTTCATGTTCAGATTAAAATGGTACATGATATTAAGCCATTTAAAACGAGTGTTATTTCTAGACTCTTTCATTCAACTACACATATATGTTATAAAAGCTAGTAACTGCTGATATATTATGTGCATGGAGTGGAGGCTGTTTTTGTTTTAAAAAATAAAAAGTAAAGAGTGATTTTTATGCTGAATAATAGTGCGATCAAAATCGATTTTTTTACGATCAAGATAATGAAATTGCTAATTTTAAAAGTTATGGTTTTTCCATAAATGGTTACTTTTAAACATGTTAATTTACATGAAGCTAAGGTATTGCAAATATAAATAACTAGTACACCATTAAACATAATTTTTATCTAATAATGAAAATGATTATCTTTTGTTTGTAAATACATGATCGTGGATCGTGGTTTCTAAAATCATGTATCCAAAGAACACGTTTTTAACATTTCTTAAATACATGATTGTGGTTCGTGGTTTTTAAAATCATGTATTTAAAGAATTCCTTTTGTTTTTAATTTTGTGGTTTTCTAAGCTTTAAAAACCACAAAGGAATACCTGATTGTGGATTTCATTTCCACGATTTCAAGAAGGCAGGTTTTTCCTACAGACAGTCACACATAGGAAGCATTGTAGCTTCCACACAAAATTTATAAACAATGCCAGGTCTTCACATTGGTTGGACATTCTATAAAATGGAAAAAGTCTACTTGAAGTCTTAAATATGATTTTAGGTTTACAGTGATGTAAATGTTCAGGAACAACCTAGTGGGAAATAACTTTATTGGAAATAGTACCTAAATAAGTCAAAATAATTAGGAGTTGTTTCTTTTCAACAGTGGTAATTATAGTTTTAAGAGTATGTAGCTTGCCTAAAAATGTTTTGATGCAATTGTCAATGTAAGAGATGGGATAGCCATTCTTTTGTAACACTTTTATAAGCTCCATGTGAAACGTATTGAAACTGAAGCATGAGTTGAAACATCTATGTATAATTGTCAGAATCATACCAAATTTAAAGGGCATGGGTACAAACTATCAAAAGCAAGACCCCTACGTATAAGCTAGCTAAATCTCTTGTACTGTCAGGTATCACCAACAATATTTCAATGTCGTTTTCCTTTGCATCTGAAATTTAAATAAAGATTTTAACCTTTTCATGGGTAGTTTGGGTGGATTCCTTATTTACTAATGTCCCTCTCACCAAATTATTTAAGAATGTCAACAACATTAATGGACTTAGTATAAAATATTTTCACCAGTTACTTACATTAGCTACTAATGCATCATCTTTTATGTTTGACAACAATTTCTACCTGCACATTGATGGTGTGACCATGGATTCTCCCCTAGGTCCTAACTTTTTTGTGTTCTTTAAATCACTTAGTCATTTACCGCTTTTTAAAATCTATTTAAATTCTTGTCATCCTAATATGTCTTTTACATTGTTTACATATGAATTTTTAAAGAACAATAAAATGTATTTTTGATATTGATTTTTCATGTGAAATTGACAGATTTATTACTAATGTTTACTAGAAATTCACTTTTAGTGATGTGTATACACATTTTGATCAGGCCCATTAAATACGATATGATTCTGACGATTATACATTTTCAACAAGTTTCGCACGAAGCTTATAAAATGAATGGTTATGTCTTCTTTTACATTACCGTTGCATAATTATTTTACCTTATGTAGGTACTATTTCCAATTAACTTAGAAATAAACTCCACGAAGTTGTTTCTGAATATTTACATCACTGTAAACTTAAAGTCATATTTAAAGCTTCTGTTAGACTAGCCAACTTTTTACATTTTAAGGATCTCCCATATAAAGACCTTACTTCTGGCATTGTTTTACAATATTTTGTGTGGAAGCTGTAACACTTTCTATATTAGCCAATCTATACACCATTTTAAGTCAGAGTAAGTGAACACATGGGTTTGTCTCCTCTCACAGGTAAGATTTCCACATCAACAAGAGCCATGTCAGCAGTCAGGAACATATGGTCACATGTGACCATACAGTTAGCTATAATCACTTTAGTATTATCACTCACACTAACAATTATTTTCTCCTTGATCTTAAAGGGTATTTTTTATATTAAGAGACAACCCAGTGCTTAATAAGACCATACGTTCCACTCCATTATATTTTTATCAGTAATTACCAGCTGCCTTATAAGTTTTCCTTTTATAAATTAGGTGGCATGTGGACAATCACACACCATAATTTGCTTTCAAACATGCCATCACACGAAGCAGGCATGCCATCTTCTTTCTCATAGAAATTCAATTTAGCACAATTTGTGGTTTTGTAGAGCATAAAAACCAGCCAGAACATGCTGTTAGTTAATGTTCATTCAGTTACAAAGTGTTTTCTAAGAAATTTTAAAAGTAGTTGACAGGTATTTTGATGATTTATAAAAGGAAGGAGCAGTCGTTATTTACTTCAGACATTTTCTTTGACAGATGTTACGAATACTGAGAAAGCCCTCATTGTCATTTGGTTATTTTGACTGTAGCCTCAACCATAGTTTTGCTGATGGAAATTTTTTTAATTGCGATGGCTGAAGACGTGGAAGGATTATTTACTGTATGCTGCAAAACTATTTTGCACATCATTTATTTGAGTTGCGTGTTTGTAGGCATGCATGCGAGAATATTTGCTATTCCTGTCCGAGCCTGGTCATTATAATTCATTCTTACTCATTGTATGTTGAATATACATGTTGAGCTTTATTCTCAATGCTTTGTCACAATTGTTAATAAGTATTTTCCAAATATTTTCCACCAGTGATAATTTTTGTATGTGAATAATAGAATGTTCATTATTTTTATACCTGATTAAAAGCATCTCTCAAAGTGTCATTTAAAATGTAGATGATTAGTGTCCAGTATGTTAGCTTAAAGGAGTGGTGCTCTGGATTTCAAACTTTCCAGTTTCAACTAAAATGGATTCAGCACACTTGAATTAGCCTACAAAATGTATTCTGTGAAATGAAAAATCCCTGTAGTCTCCCAAAATTACTATTAACATTTGGGTTTATACCCTCTGAAGATGTGGTTTTGAATTGTGAATTTTAGACAATTCATGTGACATCGTTGATGACAAACTTCATTCATAAGTGTAGTTGATGTAAAACATGTTGTTACTGAAAAATTGATGTACATTTTAGCTTTTGTAGGGTAAAATATGTATAGGTAAAATAACGTAAATGCACGATGGTTTACTATTCTGCCATGAATTGCAAAAGCATTCAAGCAGCAAGAAGAAAGAAGAAAAGTAAGACAAGCTTTTACCATCTTCCACAAGATGAAAAATTGAAGAAATGTGGTTGAATAATTTAAAAAATATACACTTTCATGAGCAGTGCTTTGAATGAGATTTGAAGGTTCTCTACACCTTATCATTTTTTACATTGCTTTTAAAGTTCCTTGTTACATCAAATCGTTTTTTTATAAATTCATTGTGTTTTCAATGATTATCTTGACCGACCTTGTGTAGAATTGAAAATTGTTTTTCTGATTATACAATTTTGTTAATTGTTTATATACCTACTTGTAATTTATTTCCAAGTGATCTCCTCTTGTTTCCTACCAGCACTTTCCTAATTACAACTTGACCCAGGCATATCGTCATAAATTAATCAGCTGTAGATGTAACACATTTATCTAATGGAGTAAAAATACCAGCAGTTTACACTCATGTCCACGAAATTTCTTAAGAAAGTAAAATTGGTAATGATGGAATATATATTGCCCATCTTGTTTCTTTTTATTAAAATTGAAAACATTTTTGAGCTAGCTAGAAAAGATTGCATTATGATTGGTGCATTGGATAATAAGTTGCATGTATGAGTGCATGAGTTCTTTTACAGATTATATTAACTAATTTACATACTTCTTTATGAGAATGTGAAAGGATAAAAACAAACCATGTAGAAGTTGTGATGTGGTTACGTAAACAGCAATGAAGAAGTTTTTATGGAAGATTTACAAGTTCATAATTAGAATTCTTAAATATAAAGGCATATTTTCTTTTAAAATAAATATTTAAGTTGACAAAAATGCAGCATACTAATAAGATTTTCCTCGTCAATCACTGCAACCTCTGACAACATAAACAAGTCAGTTTCTCTTTCTTCGCAATGATATTTCTCACATGTGCACCAGGTAGTTTTTCCTACTGTAAGATATCATATTTTCCCTCATTACATGTTTCAATGGAACTAACATCAGAATCGTCAGTTTCTATGATTCATTCAGTTCAAATTGATATGACTGCCACGAGGGAAGATGATATTTCTTCTATTTCTACTTGGTCTTCATTGTTGGAGGAAAAAGAAGTTGAGCTTTCTTTTTCCCCATATAAAAATTCATATTCACATTTTAAGTCACCAGAATACATGACTTATTTATAAAATTACTAAATAAAGTTTATTTCAAGAGCCTGTTTGAAAATTCTCATTCATCATGCATCATGCATTTTATGAACTGTGTCAACAATGATGTCACAAAATATATTTAATTAGCTGCTTTTGCATGATCCGCAAAAATTAAAAGTTTGCATAAAATAATTTATCCATTTTTAGGTGCTAAATCCGAATGTTTTGTTTTTAGGAATGGATTTTTTACTTGGCACCACTCCTTTATTAATGAGGTTTTGTGAAATGTTTCAGTTGTAATGAAACTATTTCAGTGATGGAGCACATTCTGTGTGTGTATGCACCATATGTACATAAAACATGTAAAACTGATGGTTACATTGTTTGATGCTACCACTTCATATTGAGACTTGCTATCTCTACGTGTTTGCGATATACAAAAATTAGAATACAACACTTACTTAATACTAAAAAACCACCTTTCAGGATTACAAAACAAATCCAACAAACCTTGTTTTGAACAACACATCACTCCATATTAAATAATATCAGCAATATCAGTATGCACGTGAGAATCCTGCATATACATCCTGGGCTTATACTAGTTCAAAGTAAGCTTTTTTTAGAGTTTGGCTTATGCGTCACAAAATAAATATGTCATAAGTTAAAGCAACATATACATCAACTGTTTAGTGAAAGGTTATTAACTAAACTTAAATTAAAGGAGTGGTTTGGTCTCGGTGGAAGCTGCTTAAAATGAAAGAACTCCTGTGACAAGCCACTTTTTAAATTTTTGACAAAAGCTCCTTCCATTGCTGAGATATACTGTTTTTAATGTTAGATTTTTTTTTCTGCCAGCATTTGACCAGTTTTCACATACTAATTAAGAAAGTGTTTAAGTGATGTCACAGTTGTCATCAAACTTTTATTAGTGAAAGTTTTCAAGCAGGCCTGTCAAGGAAAGGTGCACAATCTCACCCGTGCATATAGGCACGTGCCTCAAAATTTTAAGACCACAGTGCCTCCATCCTCTTTAGTGTGCTTCTTGTTTTTATTAACTTAGAATATATTAATTTAGTGATACATTGAAGATTAATTGCTGGCATTAACTCAACGCAATGCCTGGCTGTCTCTGATTTTTGCTTTCCTTTGTTCGGTGTTTTGAGCTGGGTTTTTTTTATTATAATAATATAAATCATTCTTCTTCCAACACAATTCTTTTGTCTTTGTATTTGTTTAGATTAATGCATACACAAACAAAATAGACAAACTGTGAAATTGAATTATTTTTTATTTTAAACGTTAAAGTATATATAGTACAGTATATAATAAGTTATAAAATATAGGGTCATCCAAAAAGTTGTGTATGAAATTTATAGGATAGGTTTTCAAATGTTAATCATGTTTTAAAAATTCACAACCTGTATTAAGTAAGTAGTAAATTACTTTCGCAATATAATCCAGCTGTTTCATTCATTCTTGTGTGAGTGTCTGCTTTATTTTCACTATATAATCTAATAAACACGTGCATGTATTCTATTTCCTGTTTTTCTTTTACTCGATTATTGAAACTCTCCTTCACAGATGTATTTAATAAAAGTTACTTTAAATAAAAGGAAGTAAAAAGCTACTCTTACTAATTTTAAACAATAGAATGCATGTTTTTCAAACGTGTGCATGCATTCGAATTTTTAAATGTTCTTTGAAGCAAGAATCAGATTAAAAAGCTTTTAATATGATGAAGACCATTCATGTAAAATCTTTAAAAAATTGGACTTGTGATGCCAAATATTTTTATGTCATGATTTCTGACAAGAAGCTCATAAAAAAATAATTGACATAAATACATTAAAGACCCATGTGCCATAAGAAAATATTTAGATATTTACATGCTGCCCAATTGATTTGTTATTTAGTTCAAATTTTTCTGTGTATTTCAACTCTAAATATTTTAATACCGTTTTCAGGATCACAAATCCATTTAAATATAAAACTTTTAAAACTCCAAAAAATATTTTGTATGTAGGGATATTCATTTATGTTAATTATTTATGTATAATAATTCTTGTAAAAATAAATAAACCTAAAACCAAAAACTGTTTTTAAAATTTGAAGGCATTGAATACAAAATATTTCAAGTGACCTCCAAGTGACAGAAATAAGAGCAGGGTTATAATTCCCTCTGCGACAAGTTAACGATGTGATTAAGATATCTTTCACATAGACACAGCATTTTTGGGTTTTCTGGATGAGTCTAGTTTAGACTTACGACGTCCCCCAGCTGAAAAAAAAGACAAGGGGGCTAGTAAAATAATTAAAGTTCATCCATATTCACTAAAGTGGTTTCGTGTGCCTGATATAAAAAAACAACAATGTGCCTGAATCATAAAATACCATTCTGAGATATGCAGTTACCACGCACCAGCTGTTTTCTTCCCTAACAGACCTGTCGAGCAGTGAAACATATGTTACAAAAAGTGCATAAAAAAGTAACATCACTTTTACTATTATTGATACGCAAATGATGTTATCAAGAAGTTCATCATCAAGCAACAGTGCTTTTGAGAATTAGTAAATACTGCTTCCTCCAGTGAAGAAGAGTTGTCAGGTACCAATTTGAACCTGAACGAAAGTGCTCTGATGAAAGTGAGCTTGAGAGTGAAGATAGTGAAGAGGAATCTGAATAAGACAGGAGGAATTAAAACCATATGTGGCATACCAAATAGTGTTACTGTGGACAATGTACAATAGGGGAACAAGAAAATAAGACTTTCTGTATTGTAATGAAGTCACAAATATCGATGAAGAAATGTTTGCCTGTATTTATAAATCATTTACTTTGAAAAGAATGCTTGTAAATTGTCTTCTGCCATGATATTATAAGTAAATGAATAGATCTTCATTGGTCTCATCTCTTCTTTTCTCTCCATGTCCTAGCTAGAATGTTTCTTTATCAATATGTTTAGCCTCTTTCCCAGACAACTGCAAAATTGCAAAACTCAAACTTTTATATAAATAAAAAACAATAAAGTCTAGTAGCTAAAGATTATAGACCAATATCACTACTTCCTCTCATATCCAAAATATTTAAAAAGATAATACACAATCAAACCCAAGAATACCTTGATGAAAATAATATATTATATAGATATCAATCTGGATTTAGAGCCAAACATGCCACAGATGCTTGTCTTTCATTACTAAATAATAAAATTATAAATGGATTTGATGAAGGAAAACTCACTGGCATTATTCTCATAGATCTGCGAAAAGCATTTGATATAATATACCATAATATCCTCTTAATTATATTAGAATGTCTGGGGTTTAGTGAATCAACAATTGCATGCTATAAATCATAATTAGAAAATAGGAAATTTCCTGTTAATATTGAAAAAGAATACTCAATTCCAGGAGATCTTTTATGTGGTGTCCCACAAGGCCCCATACTAGGACCTCTAATATTTATTTTATACATAAAAGATATGTTACAATCTGTAAACTGTGACCTTCTTCTTTATGCTGATGATTCTTGTCTGGTCTTCACTGATAAGAATTTAAAGACAATAGAGAACACCCTTAACAGAAATTTTAATTCTTTGTGTGATTGGTTTGTAGAAAATAAGTGAAGTATTCGTTTTGGTGATGATAAAACTGAATGTATAGTTTTTGGAACAAAAAAACAATTAATGAGTTAGACATAAGGCAAGGGAATGTTAAAATTAAGCAATATACCAGTATAACATATCTCGGGTTTATACTAGATGACTGCATCTATGGTGAATCCATGGCTTCTAAGGTGTTAGGTAAAATAAATAGTAGATTGAAATTTCTTTACAGAAAACAATCAACAATATGCACAGTACTCTTTGCAATCTCTCATTCAACCACATTTTCATTATGCATGCTCAGCATGGTATCCGCATTAAAGAAAAAGGCTTTCTAAAAAGATACAAACAGCTCAAAACAAATGTATCTGTTTTTGTTTTAATTTGGGGAATAGAACTCACATTGGTGTAAACAAATTTGGAAACATAAATTGGCTTCCTACAGCAGAAAGATTTAATCAGTGTGATTGTGTGTGTGCATATAAATTTTGCAAAGACCTATCACCAGCATATTATGTCTGAGATGTACACTTTTCAAAATAGTGCCAGTTCTACTTGAAAAATGGGACAAAGGCATAGTTAACCCACTAGAATTTTGGAAGTTGGGCGTAAAACACTTTCATATATGGGCCCAAGAATGTGGAATGGTCTTAACTCAGGTTTAAAATTCGAATACTTTCAAGCATAAAATTAAAGATTCATTCTTTAAAGGCTTACAGGAAAAGGAGGATGTTAACTATCTTTATTATTAACACAAACCTTAAATCATCTAGATTACACTTTAAATCTCTTTGTTTGCAAATCCACAGAAACAGGATTGTATTGACCCTTCGTTATTCCTTGTCATGCTAGTATGTGGATTTTTTTTGATTTTTTGATTTTTTTTTACTAACTATTTAAATATTTAATAATAATATTTTAATATATTTTATTTGCTTTTTTGTTATTTATTACAATTTTTTTTATGTGGCAAATAAATTTACTTTTAATGCATCCTTGTTCTTCTACTCAACAACTTTTAAATTCAATTTATCTTCTTGTATCCTTCATTGCAAATAAACAGCAAATTTCAAATCTTGTTAAAGAATTCTGATTTTTAATTCTTTCTACATGAATGAAGAATTTTTCTCTGACATTTATATATACATGAAGTAATTGATGTGTTTCTAATCGAATAATTTTTAAACCAATTACCATTGTGTTACTTTGATTCTCTTGATTAAAGAAAATTATTCTTATAAACAATATTCTTACTGTACAAGATTAAGTTTTGATTACATTCCTTTGAAGAGTAGAAAGATAAATTTGAAAGAAAAAAAAAGGTCTTTGGGATATATTTATTAACTTGAGGTCTCTTTTGAAACAACTTTCTTCAATATGAAGATGGTAGATTCTGATTCTCTCTCTCTTCAAGTTTGCAAACCAAGTTCTCCATCTCTGTGCATCTTGTAGCACACATTTTCTTATGTACTTGTACAACTCACTGAACTGTAGTAAACCATCCTAGAAATAGATATATAAATAAATTTAAATACTATTATAAATATATACAATATGTACAAAATGATAATATATTTTTTCTTTATTGTTTTCTACTTTCACCACTGCTAGTGATGCAATCTTAAATATTTGACAACTATGACATCATCATTCTTAATTAATCTTACAAGGAAAAAAGAGTGTAAAAAATCATGGACAAATATTTAAATAAATAAATGTGTTCTGACTTTAAAAAAGTTTCACTTATACCAAATTTTCGGTGTTGAATCCGAATTTGCACAATCCATCTCAATTCGATTCTGAAACCAACCTAGTCAGGGCATTGTTGACAATTTTTTTTTGCAATAATGTGGACATCGCTAAATTTGTACAGAAATGTTCCTTAACTTGAAACCATTCAGAAAATCATTACTGGCCATGATGAATCTTCTTGTGGCAGTCGTCCAGGGCATTTTTATCCCTTGTGATGTCATTATAAGAGGAGGGATTTTTAAAATTACGTAAATGCTTAGTATGTGAAAAAGTAGGATGAAAAAGTATCATTTAATCCTTTCTGTAAGCTAGTTAACTCAAGTTTTAAGCTCTGGAAGATTAGGGCATTATTAGGGTGGGATTGAAACATTTATGGTTTTTCTAGGTGAAAAAAGCATACGAATATGTGAAACCAACAAAAATTAATCACATAGTAAGTTATTTAACAGAAGAAATAATTCAGCAGTTTAGTCAACGCCTTTGTCTTCGGGCTACGCAAAGACAGCCTTTTGTTGTAAGCTTCTTATTTCCGCAGTTACAAGATATAAGCTCCTGTATTTCATCAGGTGCTGGCTAACAAAGCATCCATACAATGTTGAGCTCTCCTTTTCACTACAGCAGTGATATAGGAGACATGCTGGGCAATGGCAAAGCAGCACATTTTGTGTTGGTGGTAGCTGCTGTGGTTTGGGACTTTTCTTCTTTGAACAGAATTTGTGGTATCGAGCATCATTGGACTTTTGTATAAGCCTCTTCTTGATTTGCAGCCCCTAATCTAGAAATGTAAGGCAGCATCTGGTGAGAGGAAAAAGGGCACAATCAGTGATCTGCTTAGGTAGTGACTCCATATGGTTGTCGCCGAGGTGGGATATTTTGATTTTTGAATGCTCTATATCCGCGGAAAACACTATCCAATTCTCAGTTTATTAAGAAAAGAAATGCATTATTCCTACCTTTAGCTATTTATATTTGGCAAACTTCCTATTATATGCACATTATGTATTTCTTATACGAAATATACACATCCTTTTTTTTTCATGCGATACTTTCCCGGATACTTTCAAACTGTCCTTCAAACTACCTGTGCATGTGCACGCTACACGTTAGTTATTTTTCTGGTACCGAACTTTGTAATCAAACTTTGTTTTAGGCTTGTCAGAAACATTTTCGTTATTATCCTACAAATTATGGTTTCAATGACAATATAAAAAACTGAAAACTTACGTTTCCACAACCTTTATAACTATGTTTATCAAACTAAGTTGTCATGTTGAGCGTACTGTTTAGTGTTAAGCCCAGATATTTGTATGACTTAGTGTAGTTGATTTCACTCGTTTGGTGTTGTATTCGTATTGGTGGCTTGTCGAGTTTGTTAAGTCTCTTGCTAGTTCCGAAAACCATGATTTC
>JANTOQ010212144.1:0-13957 GCA_027564595.1 Bythotiara depressa | reverse complement strand
ACGAGAAGGGTAAAGTGCTAACACACAAATTAGCATAAAACGCCAAAAGTGCCATAATTAATGTCCAAGATTGTAGGCACTAGTAATAAGAAAATAAAGTCATATATATTCAATATAGCCATAAAGAAACACCATTGTAATTTTAATAATTTTAAATTTCCCTAATTTTTGACAATTTTCTCAAAATTCCCTGACTTT
This sequence comes from Bythotiara depressa, assembly GCA_027564595.1. Lineage (NCBI taxonomy): Eukaryota > Metazoa > Cnidaria > Hydrozoa > Anthoathecata > Bythotiaridae > Bythotiara > Bythotiara depressa. Next base: position 13,759 of record JANTOQ010212144.1, on the reverse strand, counting down.
TTGAGTGCAAAATATTTTTCCAGAATTCCGGGCCCCCTATATTAAATTATAATATAATGTACACACTTAAAAAAAAAATTATTATTATTAAACACACTCTACACAATCCTCAATAAAGTATACAAATTAGTAAAATTTACAAAACTATATTTTTATTCACAATTTATCAACCCTTATCAGTTATTTCTTGCATTCATGATATTTTATTTTTCCCCAAAACTATGTGTTACGTCCGAAAAACGTAAACCATGTATTACTTAATAGTTAATAACGCAAATTCAATTATTAATAAACTTCGTTGTCCTTGAACGCACATCGTTGTCCTTGAACGCACATCGTTGTCTTTGAACGCACGTCGTTGTCCTTGAACGTATTTATTTATCTTTGAACATACTTCGTTATCCCAAAACGCCTGTATTAGCTAAGATAAATGTATACCTCTTGGGTGTAAATTTACACTCAAAAGGTGTAAAGTATTTTAACACCTATGACGGGTGTAAATTAACACCCTTACGGGTGTAAACAAAATTATGTCTAAATTTACACCCCAAAAGAGTGTATATTTACACCACTAGGGTGTAATTATAAATATCGTAAATTTTACACCCTAGAGGAGTGTACACACCTTTGGAGTGTAATTCTTCTTTTACACCTGAAAGGGTGTTAATTTACGCCCCAAAGTTTCTCAGTGTAGTTAATGTTGTGTATCAAGGCGTTGCGCAAACTTATTAATATCTAAAGTTAAATGAAAGGCTTACGTAATCCGGTTAGTATTATATATGTAAAAGTTTATGATATGTGGTAAACTTGAACTATGAATGAAACTATTTTAACAGTATATGCTCACTGCATATGGAGAGAGTTTATGATATAAATGAAAGGCTTACATATGGCGGTTAGTTTGTAGATATGTAGATTGTTTACGCTATGTCATAAAGATGTTGGTTAGTTTGTAGGTATGATTGTTTACGATATGTCATAAACTTGAACTATATTATGCAGCTATGTATTGGTACAAAACAGAAAACAGTGAGATATTTGAATAAAATACATGGATATATCATAGACGTCCATGGATTTATTTAACACATGCAGTATTAATTTTACACAGAGATCTTCTGAAACCTAAAAGTCCTCTGAAATCCAACAAATATTCCTTTCCCTTCTCAGTGTCAGCAAGACTGACACATCAAGTCCGGAAAAAATAACTTGCGGGCTTTTGTTAAAAATACCGAGAAATGGAAATTTCACACAGGTCCCAAGGCTACAGGTTTGTCTAAATAATACAAAAAACCAGGTCGGAATAACGTTTATATCCATGAAGTAGCTCGTCCTATTGCCAATACTGGCATAAGAAATCCGGCAAAAATAGCCTGTTGGTGTTTTTTCAAAAAGAGGTTTTGCTTCGTCAAGGAGGCGTTGATAAAACGCTTAGTACTACCTTTCCGTTCTTTATAATACGGAAAGTCCTTCGTGTAGCGCCATATTATTATTACGTCCCAAATACGTATCGGTTAGAGGTTAAGAATATATATATGCGGTACACTCCGTATTATATGAAACAAGTAATGAAGGACTAACCGGTAAATTGTGACAAGAATAACAGACGGGGAAACAAAGCTAAATATATAGACATACTTTTAAAATATATAAATGTTTAAAACCCTAGTTACTTTGTGTTATATATGCAACGTTTCTTCGTGTTATATATGCAACTTTTCTTTGTGTTATATATGCAACTTTTCTTTGTGTTATATATGCAACTTTTCTTTGTGTTATATATGCAACTTTTCTTTGTGTTATATATGCAACTTTATTTGTTTCTTATTAAAATAGCTTTATGTTTTGTTATTTCTTGGTGTATTTTCACGAGAGTAAAAAGCTCTATATACTATGTTATTTCACCGCTTGAGGCTTGAGTCCAATACTTCTGCAAAGATGAAAAATTGGTGCTGATCAAAGCGTCAGCTATTAGAGGAGACGAAATTTCTAAGATTTTTTCTACCAAAACCTTACGAGTGTGGGAGCTTCTATAATGCATCCTCCTCGGCTACGATCTGAAGTAATATTATTTGGTTTCTTGTCATCTTTATTATTTCTATTATTCTTTTGTTTTCCGTTTGCGTGTTCATTGTTCATTTGTTCATTTGTTCATTTGTTTATTTGTTCATTTGTTCATTTGTTCATTTATTCATTTGTTCATTTGTTCATTTGCTCATTTGTTCCTTTGTTCATTTGTTCATTTGTTCATATGTTCATTTGTTCATTTGCTCATTTGTTCATTTGTTCATTTGTTCATTTTTTCATTTGTTCATTTGTTCATTTGCTCATTTGTTCATTTGTTCATTTGTTCATTTGCTCATTTGTTTATTTGTTCATTTGTTCATTTGTTCATTTGTTCATTTGTTCATTTGTTCATTTGTTCACGTGTTCATTTGTTCATTTGTTCATTTGTTCATTTGTTCATTTATTCATTTATTCATTTATTCATTTGTTTATTTGTTCATTTGTTTATTTGTTCATTTCTTCATTTGTCCAATGTTAGTGTTAGAATATTTATGTACGTTTGGAAGTGTGTTGTATTGGACGTTTGTATTAATAAAGTGATAATAAATTAATTGCCATTAACAATTCCATTCATCATTGCTTGATTATTATTCAACTTATATAAAGTCACGCGCCTTTTTAAATTAGATTATAAGTTTTTCCGAGATTTAAAAAAAAAAATCCGTCCAAGAAGCTGCTATAGACTAAACATCTCTCTGTGATTTTAGAATCTATTTCTCCGTCGAACGTTGTGTATATATTCAAGATTTTAAAACCATTCATTTTTCCAGAAATAACTACATCAGTTTTAAGGTTTAAATTGTTTTTAAAATTGCATGGAAACGAGGCTTATAGTGATTACATAATTATTTATAGAGCTTTGACCGAGTGTATACAATAGCTGAAACAACCTTTCTAATTATCGTACATACTATAAATATTCAACGAAGACATATTACTAAATAATGTTTGTACCTTAAATAATGTTTGTAAATTTCCTAAAGGTCTGTTCATAGGTAATTAGCAGTATAAATAAACGTAATATAAATAAATAAATAAATAAATAAATAAATAAATAAATAAAGCTTTAATTCACATGAATTATACACTATAACAAAATACGAAAAGAAACACATGTGTGCAAAATATGTAAAGCATACAAGGACTATTTATTATAAAAAATACTTAGGACACACCAAATTTACAATGATAGAATTAATATGTGTTTGTCTTGTCAACACTGGATAATTATCTGAAATGTAAGAACATACCCCCTTTCAAACACATTTGAAACTTCCTTGTGACATATGATCAAAACATATTTTGTACAACCAAAAGACCCACAGGTGGTGAGGGAGCTTTTATACGTTTATACAGACTTTGACACAGAAGACACCATGTAGCACGGTTATATATTAATAATTAAATTCGAGTTCATTTAAGTACTAATTACGAGAAATTAATTTCAGTGAAGAACAATGCATTTAATAATTTTAATTTACTTCTTGAATACATAAGCATACCTCCTGGTTATATTAAACTTCCCATTGTAAACCTTTGAAATTTGATGAGGAACCAGGAGATCTCATCCGCTTTTAACAAATTTATTTTGCATTATATTTCCAATAATTTACCCTCTAGAAATAGCAAAAAAGCGAAGAAATGACCAATGGTTTCCTTCCTTTCCGGGGACACTATGCATTAAAGGGTTAGGTCTCAACTGATAACTAAGTCATCTTCAGGGAGAATAAGGAATATAATTCCATAAATTAATTTTTCTTATAAGCAGAACTAAAATGGGCCTGAGCTCAATTACACATTCTATTCGAGGTTTCTTGAAACAGTAGACGTTTTTCACGTCACAGCTAAAAATAATGATGCAAAATATTTTTGCTTCAATAATGAATGAGATTTATTTGGCGATACTTGTTTTTAGGATCACACTAGACACTGCAGCGTTTAACTTTTGTTATGTCATATGTTTAATTTGCAGGTTTGTTCATTCAGAAAAAGTTCCGTTTGTACAAATGCGAGGTTAATTTTTATTCATCCATGAACGGCTCAATCTGGTCAATATGCTCAGCATATGCTTAATTAACATGGTAACTTGAGACTCAATATGCTTATAAGTGGTATGTTTACAAAACGAAAAAGATGTAATGTGTTAGAATATACATAAAACTATATTTCTTATTAACCATCATTACGTACAATTAATTTTTTTATTAGTCAAATAAAATCCTCTGTAAGTGTCCCCTCCTACTAAGACCTTCTACTGTTGTAGTAATTGGTTGAACTACGGGACGTCCTAGAGAAACGAGAAATAAGAAAAGTAACTTTCTCTTCACAGAACTTTCTGAGCTGGGCCAATTCCATCCATGGAGATGTAGCATAGTGGCAGTGAGTTGGACTTCCAATCCAGAAGTTGCGAATTCGCATCCTATCCGAGGTATAATGCGAAGGATGACCACTTTGCAAATCCATGGGTCATATGTTTATATATTTGTGTGTGCCACAAGTGATGCCTGTAATACAACATGTGAATGTGCTTCTGTTGTTACGTATTCTGAAATGTGCCTGTTTGGAAAGTTCTCAGAGCTGAAAGCTTAGACGAAAAACAATCCATCCATACAAGAATCCACGCAGTATACTGTTAGCCGTGTGGGGCGATACTATCTTCCGCATGATAGAATATGATAGCAATATAGAAATGGAATCAGTCGGAGTTCTCATAAACAAAAGTGGCAAAAGTCCATTCCAACTACCTTCATGTGTAGAGGATACCAACCGATCACGCAGGGTCTTGAATTAAGGTTCATTAACGGAGAAAATGGAAATATATAGTTTTTAAGCAATTAGGCATACCTATTTAAATTCACTCATTTCAACTAGGTATCTGCTAGAGACAATAACAACGGATTAACCCTCATATGGCCAAACAAATGAACAGGGATGAAGCTACAATAGCAAAGTACCTTACACAATATCTTGGATGACCATGAGACGACACGCGTTTCTGTCCCTCCTAGATGAATATGTTCATCCACCCTGACATTATTCGTTATGAGCTATCATTTAACGAAGAACTAGATGTTACTAAGACACTACATATGTGAGAAAAAGAGGACCCTAAGTACTGTACTAGGCTGTTTTAAAATAGCATAGTTTTACAGGCAATTGCTATGATTAACCAACGGTATAAAACACTTTTACTCGCCATGGTGGTTAAACAAAATAAAATAACATGCAAATGGTAAGTAGAGTCTCACGACCTAAAACAGAGAAACGATTAGTTCCCTAACATAAAACCATTACAGCATAGATAAAAACACTGGAACATTAACATTACATGTTAACATTTTAATACATAGTGTGTCCATGGAAACGAATCGAATCATTGGTCATTTCTTTTTTATTTTGCTTTTTCTAAGGGCTTCACGATTGGAAATATAATGTAAAATAAATTTGGTAAAAGCTGTTAAGTTGCCCTGGTTCCTTTTAAAATTATAAATGTTTGTAATGGGAAGATTAATATAACCAGGAGGTGGTATGCTTATCCATTAAATAAAACGCCAAAAAAAAATCAGATTAAACAACTGATAAAAGACGCAAAGAAAATTTAAGTTTCCTCGAAATATCGCTGAAACAATACTTTTAAGAATCAGTAATAATTCAGCATCAAAACCGAGTCGGGGAACTTTTTGTTTTCGCATGGTTCATTTTTTATCGGTTAAAGACTTATAGTTAAAAGACATTTGTTAAATGTGAGGAATATTATTGCTTATTTCATCATAACTCACTAACAGGCGTTTTATAAGAAAAAGCTGAACACGTTTTGTTGGAGGACGACTTCAGGGTTATTACAATATATTCTTCTATTTGCTACAAAAGTAATCTTATTGCTTAGGTTGGTTTGATAAAGACAATTTATTAAGCTTTCAGAAAATATACCCTTTCATATATGAATTATCTGAAGAAAAATATATATTTGTGAAATACTGAACTGGTGTTGCTAAAGGTTCGTATCCTTAATTGTTATTCTATAACGTGGGGTACCACATATGGGGTGGCTCATGGGGGTACCAAAAATATTTTATGCACCTCTTCGCAGTGACTAACAATGCATGCGATTAGAAATATTATGGACAATAAAGTGTGAGCTTAATTACCGATAACAAAATTTCCTTTAATTTTCTCCGGCTTCTATTACATATTTCTTGCTTTCTCTATCTATATTTTGAAGGGTTTCAGCTATCTACTTTCACTTCCGCTCGTCTGTGTCCACTTCTAGACTTCTCTTCTGTTTCTCTATAACAGTATACTTTCCAAACTGACAGTGCAATATATTGTAACTTCGAGATTTTATTACCACATGACAAAAATGTAGATTATTCCATTACTTTAATCAAAGCATCACGTCGTATTTAAAATATGCGCTAACATCTTTCCTAAAAATTTATTAGATCCAAACTCCGTTGTAAAAAAGGTTACTTATTTTAATCTCGGCGGCGTTCGCAAAAACAAAGCGATATATTTATCATGGTCAAACGTATAGAAATGTAAAATACAATGTTTATTGACGTTTTGGTGTTGTGAGTACTAATTAAATTATGGCGGTCACGTTCACAATTCTAATATTAATTTTGACGTGGCATCCATATTTTAGCTATCTTTTATTTCTACTCGATACAATAAATACAAAACAAAAGGAATTATGGAGCTAAATCCGATCGTTCTAGAATCTGATATTCCCTAAGCTAATAACAACGATGAGGATGATATTTGTGTTGATAATAGCAGTCATCGAATTAACGCTTTTAAAAGAAATTTGTACGGGCATTCTCAACAGCGTTCTATTGTATCACGCGTCGTTGACGTGCCATCTTAACAATGCTGTTGACATTAATTGATTAATTGATTAACTAAAATAACTAAAATAACTAAAATACATCACAACAATATAAATATCTTTGTAAAAAAGCTCTACGAAGGAGATTTAGTCTGCAAAATATTTCCCCAATACAACAACTTCAAAATAGCGAAAATAGATCAGAAGTGACGGACGCTGGCTTCGATAAAAATTATTGTTGTACATTTTCTATTGTAATGCTTCTGGTACGACGTAAAATAGTTTGTATATTATTTCCTAGCATTCGAACGTCTACTGGTACTATTTTGTTCAGGTAACATTCAGTTTCTGTTTAGATTTAGACTACCCAATGAGCTATCCCACATATCTAAGGATACATACATACATGAAAATTAGTAATAACTCATATGCATATTCGATACATTAACCCTAACCTAATACCAGCAACAACCAAATGTTCCATACTTAATCTTTTGTATCATTGCCATTATGACGATAATGTTAGTGATAACTAGCATGAATTGGATGTAATATCTTTTAATTTAAACTCGTTACGCCGTCCATGGTTACACCAAGTGTTAAGGGTCCGTTACACACAACGATATTCTCAAAAAAATGCTGAATTATATAATTCAAAAAATATATTTAAAATGTTTTTAAAATATTTTTCTTTATTCAACATTTCGACCTCGTGGCGCGAATCGAAGCACATAATGACAGAAGTAAGGAATAACAAGAGAACGTTAGGTTTAATTACAGCCTTTCTTGCTCTGCATAAGCAAAGGAACGTCAACCTAAATAGTAGTTCGCCCTTGGATACGTTTATTTTATTTTTTGTCTTAAATATTGTTGTTATTGTAGTAATTTTTGTACTTGAATAAAAAATAAAAAAATAAAAAAATAGAACGTCGTGAAAGTAATGGTGCCTATTATTCAATAGTGAATCTGTAAAAACCTCTTGGAACGTTTCTTGTCATGTTAAAATAATGTGTTAATGCGAACGTGATTAAAGTTCTTCAACTCGGATGTTGCAACACGTGTTGTGGGAAACAGTATAAAGAGCGTTTGAAGTTGTTTCAAAAGACACGCTGAACGGGTCGAAATCAATAGATTTTCATCTTATGCTCATTTTAGTATATTTAATAAAATCAAACTCGATTGATTTTATTAAATATACTAAAATGAGCGTACGATATGCAAAGGTGAGATCCGCCAGTTGAAAAAATATTTTCATAATATTTTTGACGCACCATACACACGAAAATATTTTTAAAATATCGTAGCATATTTCCAGAATATCGTTGTGTGTGACAGACCCTTTAAACGGATAAATGATTTAGCCAATTAGCCTCTAAAGATGTGATGGATAATGTGTCGTGGTTACAAATATAATATAATTAATTATAAAGAAATGTTCATCACCATTAATTATCCTATAATTTGCTATAATTTTTTTGGTCGCCTACTCGTAAGTTGTTTGTAATTGGATCTGTATTTCCCATGCTTTTAAGCAAGTTTAAAAGCGTGATTAACTTTAGAGATATAACAAATTACAAAGGAAAGACAATAGTTTGCTGTCCGATTATTTTAATGGCAATAACAAGAACTTGTTTTGGTTAAAATACCTGTTCTTGTTTATACTTATCATATCATTTTCAATATTCCAGTCTATAAATCGACCTATAAATTGCTATATTTCGAATGAACGGGACAATTATACACCAGGAGTTACCAACCACACCTTAACCACATATTTATCGACTTAAAATTCTACTTTACATCGTGACTCTATATACAACAATGAAATTAACACAAGAATTGTAGATTCTACGATTACATTTCGGCTGACCAGCCGTAGTTCTGCAAATCCAGTCTAGCTTACTTTTTGTCCGACGACCGTAAAAAAACATTTGTAATATCCCAAGAACTTTGGTAAATATCTGTCAAAAAATTACATTCCTATAAGTACCCAGATTTGTAATTGGTTTGTTATTTCCTTTTCATGTTTACATGTTTACCTGTTTACATGAAACCATAATTAATATAATTATTGTTCCATACATGTAATTAACCTTTCAAAGAGTAACTGGTAGGATTGTTGGTATTGCGGTAACTCGTTTATATTCAAATTTATCGAAGGTGTTAACTGAAGAATAAACAGACATTATCACGTACCAATATCTTTGATTACTATCTTAAACGTAACAATGGTGCACTATGGGTCGTTTTTCTGTAGGTTTTCATAATGGATATTTGTACGTCTTTTGTTCTTTCAGTTAACCACGAGCTAGGATAAAAACAATACACGTTTCAAAATTTAGTCCTTGATTGTACTAGACACTTCTTTATATTAACTGGTTTTTGTGAAAACGAGAGACAGAACTGAATTTCTAATGTTTGTATAAAAAATAATTACATTTTTAATTAAGTAAAGATGTATATCTCCGAAACAGAAGCTATTTAATGCCAAAGCATACCTCATGGTTATATTAAACATTACATTGGAAACCGTTATCATATTTAGAGGAACCAGTGCGTACTGTTAGCTTTTACCAAATATATTTATCATTATATTCCCAATAATTAACATCTTTAAAAAACAAATTAACAAACAAATAACCAATTATTTATTTACTTTCCGGACACTTTGCATTAAAGGCTTAATGACACTTAATCCGCTAATCACTTAATCCGCTAATTTTCAATCTTCGAACTATATTATTTATTTATTTTCAAAGCTTTTAGCTCACAACACTGTACCACACGAGCACATCCGAATATCCCATTATAGGCATCATTTGTGGTGTACATAAACATATAAACATGGCCTATGGTCCTTTCTTACGAAGAGCTCATCCTTTGCAACAGCTCTACTATTGACTGGGAGAAAATAAATAAAACATCCAAGTAGGAGTAATAAAAGAACATAGATCACTCGTAGAGAATACATTGAGATCTCATTATTGCGTACTACACACAGATTAATGTTACCTTTCTCATGCTGGTGGGCGATAATTGACTTTACACAACATGAATGACATGAAAATATTTGTATTAAGAAAATTGATTACGTGGAGATTTTTACACTGTTTTTATTTTTGTTACAATTTTACACTGTATTTTCAACTTGATCGTTGCGCGGATTGTGAAGCTGTGGCACAGTGGTGAGCGAGTTGAACTTGCAACCCAACGATTGTGGGTTCGGCCCCCATTCAGTGCGAAAGATGACCTCCTCGCAAGAACCATAGGTCATGTTTATATGTATGTGTGCGTCACAGGTGATGCCTATAATGCGAATATGCTCCTGTGGTGTAGGGCTGTGTAATGTACCTGGTTACAAAGCTCTCCTAGCAGAAAGCTTTGTGCAACAACAACATGCACGGTGCCAATTAGTTCTTTGCAAATATCTTGAACAGCTGTTTAAAAAATATATATTGTTTAATTTTTAGTTAAAAATTTTGAATATTCATGACAATAGTTTCTGTACAAAGTATAAAAATATATGTAGTATATTACTTCCAAGTCTTAGACAAACTGACGTCCAGAACGAAATGTAATTCTGTTATTTATAATAATCATTGATTTCGCACAGTATGCAAGTAATTGAGAATGTAATTAAATGAGCGCACATTAAATCAATTTAGGATATACAATGGGCATTGGAAACGCGCAACCATAGTAAGAACATCTCCATCCCAGATTAGTTTGGTACCTAACCGTAACGGCTAAATAGTGAACTCGTTATTTGTAAGTATATTAGGTGCATCATAGATTAAGCAGATTCCATTGTGATTTATGTATTTTTTGTTATTTTACTATATTATTACAGCTAACACTAGATATTTTAATTACGTAAAAAATCTATATTTAGTTGCAGCAATGATCATGGATGTTAACGTACGGTCATTTTGTCGTAATAAAGTTCTAAAGATCGTTGTTATGGTAAGATTTTTACCTTCAATTTATCAAATATGTATAATCATGTTCAAAGACTTAGGTAGAGAAATATACAAACATACATCTTATAGCAAACAAAACATGTCCCAAAAAATTATCTACCTTTTTGTGTATCCTTTTTTCTTGGAATTTCATATATTCTACGTGGTGAACCCTTTAGAGCCTGATGTCTCCCGTGTATATCAGTTACTCCTCATTTCTTTGCTCTTTCACTTTCTCCTGGGAGTTAATTATTGAACATAAAATGTAAAATTAATTTACAATAGGCAGGAGGTGTATCAAGGCTTTAACGGGTTAAGAAGAATGTGCAGACTGTACAAACGTCACATATCAAATGTCAAAAAACTGCAAAAGATATTCTGAAAGAACGAAAACTTTATTGCTTTGTGATGAATATGTTACATCGTCCTTTGAAACACATGTTTACTTGAACTTTTTGAAACACATGTTGAGTTTTTCATAAATATCTCTTTTTCTTCAAATAATTTATATATGAAAGTATATATTTTCTGAAAGCTTAATAAATTGTCTATCTAACCAACCTAAACAATAAGCTGGCTTTTGTCGCTATCGAGAGAAAAACATTATTGAACGTTATTTTTTGTTGTTTAATAAAATGTGCTCCAAGTACAAGTACCATTATTTTTTTCTAATAAAAAAACACATCATTAAACCCTGAAGTTGTTCTCTAGCAAAGAGTGTCGGGATTTTTCTTAAAAAGCGCCTGTTGGAGAGTTACGATAAAATAAGCAATAATATTCCTCACATTAACCATATATTTTTAACGATAAGTCTTTATACGACGATAAAAAACGGACGACCGGCACTCTTTTGATGCTGATTGCTCACTGATTCGAAAATGTATTGTTTCAAAAAAATTTCGTAGCCCATGACTGAAGATGGAGCTCGAAATACGGCAATATTTCAAGAATTTTACCACAGCGAGAAAACTTAAATTTACTTTGTGTACTTTAGCAGTTCATGAAAGAAGATGTTTACAAGTTGTTTAATCTGATTAACCAATTTCAAAACTCTTTTAAAATACGAATGGAATTTTCAATCCATAAGTATAACTTATCTGGAAACATTATTTCATTTCATGTTATATCTACTGTTGTTTTTAGCTTTGTTGGTTAGCAGTAAATATTGTTTTATTTACTTGGACATACCTTGGGTTTCAGAACGATGAAACGTTCCACTATCTACATCTAATAGTTGGAGTAAGTATTTATCCACACCAATTTTGCCGGTGTCAGTTGAAACAAGCAAATATATCTTCCAAACTACTCCATAGCTGATAAAGTAATCGCACAATATATAACCTATCATATATATAAGACTTATCCACGATTGGCATGTGCTAACCGGAAACGATAAATACGCTGAACGGTAGTCAGTTTTTGTTAAATTAACAATAAATTTTTATAACTAGTTCTAGCACATTTTTCTCTTTTATAATGCAAGAACGCCGCGGTAAGAGGTTGAAATTTTTTTTTAAAAATAATTTGTGTATTTAATGTATAGTTTAACGTTACTATTGTGACGGATAATCTGCAGTATATGCAGCCCAGATCCCTTAATAAGTCATAAATATATTGCACAATGTAATTTGCAGGAACTTTGTGACAGTAAAGTCTCGTTAACTAATAATACAAAAATATGTAGCAATCCATAAGTATGTACTGTGGAACTGGAAAGAAAAGAATATATACATAAACCATAGTTACCATGCCATCGTACAATATGTTTACGATTTCTGTAACCATTTTGCAAATTATTGTGGTCAACAAGATAAAGTGTTATGAAGAAATTTTAATTCCAACCATATAAGGAAGATCTACCTACACATAACTATAAATATCTATATACAAATATTGGTCTCGTGTCAATATTTCCAGCTTCGTATTGTTGATATAAATTTATTTCGTAATTACGATTTATAATTTCGCCATAACGCCACGCCCTCTAATAGAGCTTTCCTAGATTTGATAAAAAGTTAAGGAGTTTTACGGAAAACGGAGTGAGTGACCCCATTTATTTAAATAGAAACTTGGTAAGAACGAAAATATCACACCTTTATTCAGAAAAACGTCGAAAACCTCGCTCTATGACGTCATAAATCACACAAATGGGCCAACTAGGAAACAAATTAGTTTCCATGTTCAACTGTGGTGTACTGCCACGGTTACTTCATTACCAAAGTACCTAAGATCCGTGCTGATAATCTGAAAAAGTTCCTTATATCTGTATTCACTCAAACATCACATACTTGTGCTTTGTGTACAATATTTATGACTTACAGTGGGGATTTTTATCATCAAATTAGCTACATGCATCAAAGTAACACGATTCGCCTTTCTAGGATGGAATATTCATAGCACGAACCACTGCACTGATGATCAATCTGAACTGTGCCATTGTATTATTACCAATGAATCGAACAATTAATTCATGGATCCGATGTCGAATATTCAAAGTAAGTATCTACGTTGTTGTTTAACCCCATTTATTAGTACTTAGCACTGTTGCAAAAAATATATATGTGTCATATTATATTAACACTGTGTGGGGGACGGATTCCGTAATATCAAAATGTTACATTATATATCATTTTGTTGAAAATTCTGCGCTGATTTCAAGAATGATGCTTTTGTCATCCGGATTGAAATAATTACGACGAAAGGATAACAATAGTAAGACAATGAAAGTTGACGTTTTGTATTGATTTTGCGATGTCATGTGTTTTGTGATGACATTACCAAAGAAATATTTTCGCCAAAACGTTCCTTTCATAATGCCCCCCCCCCCCCATGGGGCTGAATCCATTTCTTGTGGTGTTAATATATCAAAATGTGTTTTTAACATAAGTATATAGCAAAACACACA
>JANTOQ010212033.1:0-13958 GCA_027564595.1 Bythotiara depressa | reverse complement strand
GAAATACCGACCGGAATTTTTAAAAATCTCGCCAAGACTGATCAAAATTATTTTTTCACGCGTAAATACTCTTTTCCAGAAATTAATAAAATTTTAAGTTATTTTTTGCAAGGAATTTATCTAATGACCTAACTCCTCAACGAATAATATGTTTACACCTACACGGCCATTATAAATCATTTTACAACTATCTATCGAGGTTGTGACTACAAGTACTTAAATTTAAGTACATGCAGTCCGTTTACAGGAATAACTGATTTCTGTAAACGAGTGTAGAAGCTGCATTAATTATGCTTTGATGCAAAAACTATTTCTTCCGCCGTCCTTCATAGCAAAAAGGAAAAAAAGCTCTGGGGACGAGCAAAAACATTTCTTAAGATTTGTGTAATTTTTATTGGTGAATTCGAATATGAAATCCATTTTTTCTAAAAACAAAGTGTAACTGATTTGCAATTTTTGATGACATAATTTCTGGAATGGAGATAAATTAATGAAAAACCGTTGCTGAAACAAAAAATACCGTTTCATTGTGCAAGTTTGTTTTCTTACTTCTCGAACACCGTCTGTTTTATTTCTTACTTCATAGTTCACAGGGTGTTGCATGTGGAAGTACGTTGTTATTCCACTGCATTAAAACAACTAGATTCCGCCATTTTCACAACCTATACTTCAGAGCACATACGCAAGCCTTTCCGCAAACAAGGATTTCGTTTGTTTAGTTACTTACGCATGTCTGTAACGCCGGATCAAATTCCACTGAATTATTGGAAACTACTGGGAAGACAACGTCTGTTGCTTAACCGGCCAAGAAAGTAGAGCCGATGTTACGCGCTCCTTCTGGCTACAAGATTGTGGTGTGGATCTGTTGTGTGAGCGAAAATTAAATTTTGTTCTATTCTACAACACACAGAGATAAAAGCTTTTGCAGACAAAATTTTGCGTTGATTTCCCTTTGAAATAATTGAAATAACTGTTTGAAATAAATGTTGCTTTTCTGTAAAATTAGTAAGCATCAAATAAAAGCGCAAAAAATCTAGCATGCAAGTACATTTTGTTCATTAGACATAAATTACGGCCGATTACCGTTGTTTTTAACATAACTAATCTTATCTGTAGGTTCCATACGTAACAATGAGTTATTCGTCAGCAACGCTTCTGATATCGTCTTCTTGAATTTCAGCTTCGGTGGCGATAACAGCGACGGAAATTTCTGCTGACGCCATATAATTCTCGTCATCGTCTATATCGCCTCCTTGCAGCACAATAACTTCTTCAACACCCTCCTCTAATCCTTGTGTTTCACCTGCATGTACTCGCTTCACGTGTCTATTTCTTGTTTTCTTACTGCTGTACGTCTTGTCACAAAAATCGCACGACACTTTTAAAACTCCGCCACGACATCGCTGAATATGATCATGATATCCCGATTTTGACGTATAAAACTTCCGACAAATGCGACAACATAAATGAGGCAGTTCACTTTCGTCCATCTCTAAATATGGGTTTTCTTTCGGGTGTTCGAGATCACCACCAGGTCGATGACGCAATGCGTGTCGTTTTAAACTTGATGGATGTTGAAAGGTAGCTTCGCAGTGTTTACACGCGAACCTCGTGACTTCGTTCGTTTCTGGATCGTGACTGTTGACGTGAGAATAATAGTGCGACCTGGAATAAAACATTTTGCTGCATTTTGGGCATTGCTTATATGGACGGCGAACGGGATCATGTATATCTTGATGTTTCTGCAGCATGTTTTTATTTTTAAATGCAGCACCACACACTTGACATTCAAACTCTCTTGGCTCTGAGTGTTTCAAACAATGGGTGTATATCGAGAATGGAGTTGTCAAAACGTGTTTACAAACGATACACTCAGTAACAGTATCCACGTGGTCCGTAAAGCAATGACTCTTAAGCTGTCCTTTCATTTTAAAGCATTTAAAACAAACATCACATCTATAGTTTTTACCATGCGTGTGCATCTGTCGCATATGAAGCTCGAGTTCTCGTTCACGTTTGTGTGTACTGCCGCACTGGTCACACACATAATTACGTTCTGTTGTATGCATCACTTTATGCATCTTCAACGCACGAGCGTGAGTGAAACGTTTATCGCACTGGTCACACGGATAATTACCGTTTTTAAGATGCATTGTAATTCGATGTTCGCGAAGACTATTCTTACTCGATAACACCTTATGACAAAACTCGCACTCCGCAGGTAAGCGTTTACGAGGAAGCGGCTTCCTGCTAACAATATAATTTACTGGTTGATTTTCAGTATCAGTAGTTTCACTTCTTCTCTTTCTTTGAGACATAGACATGCGCGAATCATTAGTTTCTCTAATTAGCAACTTAATCGATTTCTGGTTATTATATTCTTCACCTGTAGACAAGGTTTCTTCATTAGTATTTTCAATTAACTGGGGCGTTTCATTAATTCTCACAGAGCTGGTGACATTATTTAGCACTTGCAGTAATCGCCTGCTATCTTCATCATTCAGTTCTCCATTATCTCCAAGGGAGAGATCCACAATAACTTCTCTTAATCCATCCTTCGATCTGCTTGTCAAAACATCAGCGTTTTCCATCATGGCGGGTAAAGATTCCGCACCCATTTCAATTTGATTTTCATTTTCAAAAGTATTACTATTAACGTCAGTATCCTCGCATGTTAAGCTTTCCTCTTCTATATCTTCGCATGTTAAGCTTTCCTCTTCTATATCTTCAGATTCATTCCCATTATGCGATACTTCATCTTCTTTTCTTTTCCAATATTCTTCAATAAGTTCGGGAAAACTGACACATATGTCCTGGTGTAACCATATGCTTCTCCAACGGACTTGATAGCTCCATGTGGAGTCCTATGAAAATTAATTAAATAAATAAATAAACAAATAAATAAATAAACAGGTAAGAAATGTTATAGTTTTAGTAATGATTATCTTAACCCTTTTAATGCATAAGCACACCTCCTGGTTATATTAAACTTCCCATTGGAAACCTTTATAATTTTATGATGAACCAGGGGGTCTTGTAAGCTTTTACCAATTTTATTTTACATTATATTTCCAATAATTAAACCCCCGGAGAAAGAAAAATAGCAAAGAAATGACCATCGATTTGATTCCTTTCCGAGGAAGGACACTATGCAATTAAAAGGTTAAATATCCCAACCAAAAAGAGAAAGAGACCCTGGGTACGAGGTTGTAAATATCCTCTATCTGTATGTTCAATATATAAAATAAAATAGCATTTAACGATAAAATTGGGTGTTTTTAAGAACTATTTGTTACGCCACAAGTTCGGTGTCTTTGAAGAGGATATAAATAGCGCGGTGTAAAGGGAGACGGAGGGGATTGGGGGAGATTAGTCTAGCTACATGCAATATCTTAAAACAGGGTTGCCACATAACTTTCAATTATTTTTCCCCAGAGTTTTCCCTGAGTTCGAGAGACATTTTTCCCTGGGATTTCCCTGATTTTTAAGCATAAACGTATTTTATGAGCAAACTACTATGACAATTACATAAATAAATAAACATTTTGTACATTACAAAAGTTTCTTCCTACTACTAACATCTCTAAAAAGAAAGACATTGTTACTGAGGCGACCAATAACTAGCACAAAATCTTTACACCTACAAATAAAAAAATTCCCTGAGTTTTCCCTGAGTATGTAAAAACCTTTCAGAAAGTCCCTGAATTTTCCTTAAAAGCAAGATTTTTCCAGGTTTTCCATGCTCTATGGCAACGCTGTCTCAGTACAGAATAAAGGATGTGCTGATGTAAGGAGAATTAGGAACACCGCATATTTCATCTTTTTATTATCTAAATCACAACATTGTCATATGTAAATAAAGGATGACGTACAAAAATACGCGCAAGGACACAAACATAAGACTTTTCTATCAGTGCATGCACACAAACCTTCACGTTTCTACTATATCGCATGATAAAACATTTCCGCTCATTTGCAATATCAACAGTTTAAAGTTAGAATACACTTGTTTTGTTTTCACGAATACCAATTATTATCTAGAACATATGCTGGCTACATCGTGTCTAAAATAATAAACTATATAATAAAAAGAGAGTTTTGTTGCTAAGGTTGCTAAGATCTAGTTGATCCAGCTTGGCGATTGGGAACAAAAACCTCAGATAGAAGTTAAAATTAATTTAATCTGTAAACAAACACACAAACAGCGTAGGTATATAACTAAAAATGTCCAGTAATATATTACAACATCGATGCTGGTGTAATAGGTTATACACAATCGATGCTGATATAATAGGTTATACACAATCGATGCTGGTGTAATAGGTTATACACAATCAAAATATTCAAATAATTCTTACTTATCACTGAGATTTAATGTGGTCAAGAAAGGAACACTTGCAAAAACTTGTAAATTAAATTTGACTTAAGCTTTCCTGTTTTATGGCAAGAAAACCTAGTGCAGCAGAAACGTAAAAACAAGCACATTTTTTGTATTTAACATTTGCTTGATGAAAATAGTTAAAAAAAATCAATTCCATCTGTGACTTTTTTATATGAAAAAGTATATAAATGCAGCTTCATGTTAGTACACAAGTGTACATATACTAGGAGACGTTTTAGCCTTTTAATGCATAAGCAACCCTCCTGATTATATTGAACTTCACATTGGAAACCTTTATAATTTTATGAGAAACCAGGGGGTCTTATCAGCTTTAACCAAATTTATTTGACATTATTATTTCCAATAATTAAATGGAAAAATGGAAAAAGCAAAATAGCGAAGAAATGGTCAATGATTTGATTCCTTTCCGGGGGTACGATGCATTAAAGGGTAAATATACGGTACGGTGTGACCAGGACACGAAAATAAACCTTGTTGGAAATATTGCTCTTTTTTAATATGATCTGGAAGATTTTCCTTTCGTGATCAAAAGAGGGGCGTCCTTCCTTCCGTGACTAATAACACTACTACAGGTTAAGATGAAATGATTTCTAAAACAATAAAAAGAATTCCCAAGAAACAATAGGTTAGTCAATTCACCAAGCTATAGCTACTACTGGACTTTACACGTTCACTGTGTAATTTACAGACTAGATTTGCCATATTTAGATTAGTCAGTAAAATAACTGAATATGTTAGGGATGGCTGCTAAACAACATTTTATGCTAATACAAAACATTATTAATGTAAAAATAAGTGCTTGTTGCAAACAAGCTGAGCTGTGTAAAAATAAAACCTGAGACGACCCTCTGGTTCCTCATAAATTATGAAGGTTTCCAATGGGAAGTTTAATATAACCAGGAGGTATACTTATGAAATAAAGGTTTAAAATTCAAGTTGATAGAAAATTGAACGTGGAAATAAATATGCTGGATGAAATTTAGGTTCAAGATCTTAATTTCTTTGATATTTTAGTATATTAACCATATACATATCTCTTGTTCGAAGTTGTTATCCAGTCTTGAGAACTCAGTGCGATACTGGTGTTAATCAAGTTTAACAAAAATACAAATTCGCGGTGTCAGCATTCTGTAATTAATGAAAATAAAACGAGTTGAAGATATATTTTTATTACTTAATGTCAACGCCAAGAAAATAATAAAAGGGCCTGGAACTATTTACCAGTACCATTTTGAGTACCAAAATCTCTATCAAAATATATATTCCTGTATTCCATTTTATTCCCCATGTCCATTGCAGATTGCCTGCCTGCCCGTCCGTCAATGAAATAAACTTTATATAAAAACTATAGAAGAGAGAAGGTGTTACTGAAATTACATAGAGGGTTATAACTACAACAAAAGTTATTTTACCCCCTATAAAGCCTGGATACACCTCCTGTCTATTGTAAATTTCCTACTAATAACCCTTATAAGTTTATGAAAGATCAGGGGAACTTATCAACTTTTAACAACTTTGATTTTCCTTTTATTTCCAATTATTATCACCCCTGTAAAAAGCAAAACAGCAAAGAAATGAATATAGATTGGAATAATTTCCGGGGACACCAGGCACTATTATAAGGTTAAAGAAAATATATTAAACACTACTTAAATTCTAACAGTAGCGGATGAATTTATTATTTTTGCTTAATAGCTGCCATGTTTGTTTACGTTCTCTGATTCACTGATTCGACATTTAGTACGATTTAGTACAACTAAAAATGTTCTTTACGAACCTACGAAAAAATGGCCTTTAGGAAAAATATCAATACTGCAGTTTGGTTAGCATCAGATAAGTCATTACGTCACTAAGAGGTATTTTACTAACGAAAATATTTTTTTGTAAACGTTAAACCAGTGAATTCGAGAATACAATACTCGAAATTAAATATTTTAGAGTTTGAGGAAATTCAACACCATTGAAAGTATCATCTGTCTATTGAGTTTTGCGAAATTCAACACCATTGAAAGTATCATGTCTATTGAGTACTTACACGTGTGTGTATACAGGGTGTCCACCAAGTAATTAAAAACAAAATCCGGGACATTTCCAGCACAATTTAAAGACAAAACCCAAAATTTTAAGCACATTTGCACGGGTTAACACAGACAAAACCCTAATAAAATAATGAATCGATATTCAGATGGCATTAGTGAGTTATCCAATAGAACAAACACACACATGATCAGGCCTAATGTAATATTTTTTCTAATATTTTTCCATATGGGGTGAACAGATAACAGATTTATGGTATTTCAAAAGGTGTAAACTGTTTTTATAAAGTTAAATGACTAAAAAATATAAAACATATTTAACATTTCCAGGACATTCAAGTACATTTTGGTAAATATTTAGAAATCCAAACATTTTCCAGGACAGAAACAAAATCCAGGACCACTCCAGGATTTTCAGGACTGGTGGACACCCTGATATATAATGTTGAGCATGCATTCTTCAAGTCAGTTATACACTTCTCTTACAAGGTTTATAATTGAACTAACTAGCTGTGAACGTAAAATACAGTCAAAATATTCTCCATTTCGTTAGTGCTACACTAGAGAGGTATCGTCATCAATTATTTCTTCAGTTACTTCCTCTGTTTCTGTTTCTAACGAAACAACAGCCAAGGAAATTTCTTCGCAGCCATTAGCGAAGTTGATGTTCGCTTCTTCTACTATTATTTCTTCTGATTTAACATCTGGATGAGCGAGTTTAATATGTCTATTCAACGAGCTTTTGCTGCTGTAGATTTTATCACAAAGGCTACACGCCGATTCAGTCGAGTAACCATCACGACATTTCCTAATATGGTTATAATATCCCGACTTTGACGTGTAACATGTTCGACATAGTCGACAGCATAAATCAGGCAGCTCACTTTCATCCATGTTTAAGTAAGGGTTTTCTTTGGGAAATTCCAGATCTCCACCCACTCGGTGACGTAACATGTGACGTTTCAGAGTTGAAACATGCATGAAAGTACGATTGCAATATTCGCACAAATACCGGAGGATTTCGTTGGTTTCCGGATCGTGACTATGAATATGTGAATTGTAGCTTGATTTAGATTGAAACAACTTACCACATTTAGGACACTCTCGGTTGTACAGTTTTCGGACAGGATTGTGTACAGATTGGTGATTGGCTAATGCTTTCTCGCTTGTAAATGCATCGCCACATGTTTGGCATTCAACATCTCTCGGTTCTGAGTGTTTTAAGCAATGCGTGTAGATTGAAAACGGTGTGGTCAGGTTATGCTTGCAAACGAGACATTCAGTTACCAGGTCACCGTGTTCGGTAAAACAATGACTTTTAAGCTGCCCTCTCACTTTAAAACATTTAAAACAAACATCGCACCTGTAGTTGTTACTATCCGTGTGCATATTGCGTATATGCCATTTCAAATCGCGTTCACGTTTGTGGCTACTTCCACACTCTTCGCACACGAAGATACGATCAGTTGAGTGCATTGCTCGATGTATTTCCAGGCCACGCCTGTGAGTGAAACGCTTGTCGCACTGATCACATGGATATTTTCCATTTTTGAGATGAACCATAATTCTATGTTCTCGTAGGTTATTTCTGTTAGCTAATACCTTGTGACAAACCTCGCACTCTGCGGGTCTCTTATAAGGTGGAAGTGACTTCTTTTCAGGACTGGTAGTTATCTCCGAATCGGCACTAACATTGGTACTTTTTCGGCTATGAACCTTTTGCATGTGCAATCGAAGGCTTCCTTTATTCTTATGGATGCTCCCGCATTTCACGCATGTGTGGCTCTTATCGGTAGTGTGCATGAGGTAATGTCTTTTTAAAGCACGGGAATTGGCGAAACGCTTCGCACATTGGTCGCAAGGGTAATTTCCATTTTTTAAGTGCATTGTTATTCTGTGCTCACGAAGAGCACTCTTGCTAGATAAAACTTTATGACAAAACTCACACTCCCCTGGCTTTCTCTTATTACTACCATCAGTTGTTTCCGCCTCTGAAATGCTTTCATCTACATCTTCGTGGTTTCTTTTTGAAGGAGATGGCGATGGTTCTTCCTCGTTACTTGTTTTGATCACTAACTTGACTAAATTTTGCTGGTTACAATCTTTAACTGCAGAAACACTCATTTCTTGCTTACCAACATCCTCACACATGTCACTGCCCAAAACCTCCAACAAGCGCCTACTGTCCTCTTCATTTAAAGTCACAGTGCGGTGGAGAGGAACATCCGAGATGATCTCTTTTATGTTTTCCGTGGGTTCAATTTCGACACTCTCCCTCGCTGCGTCAATTGTGGTATAATCCACAGAAATCTCTTTATTAAACAGCACGTCGCTGCCTTCCGTGGAAGCTTCTTCCTCGGTTCTACTCTCATCGTTTATTGACGTCTCGCTTACATCAATTTCTACTCCATAATCACCTGCATCAGTCGCGGCGGCAAGATCTCCATTTTCCTGTCTTTTCCAATAGTCTTCCACTATGTGAGGGAAATTTACACACAGATTTTCATGAAGCCATATATCGGTCCACCGGATAAGATAACTCCATGTTGAATCCTAAAGATAAAAATAAATCAATAACAAATAGTTAATAAGAAAAACAAAAACAAATAAATAAATTGCTTCTAAATCTTTTTAGTTCTTACGATTAAGCAATGCCACGTAAACAGCTCTTATAAATCTAAGCAATGCCACGTAAACAGCTCTTATAAATCGTTTTCTTAACATTTTAATTCGTAGACTCGCCGGAAATTAATCAAAGCATTAGTTAATTCTTTTCTATTTTACATTTTCCAGGGGGTTAGTTATTGGAAGAAATGTGAGGGAAATAAACTTTTGTAAAAGCTTATAAGACCCCCTGGTTTTTAAGACCTTATTATAGGGTAAGTTATAGGGGTATTAACGTATGAAAGGGGGTAACATACCTTAAGAGAGAGAAATCCGTTGGCAAAAATTTTCGTCACCAAGCACAAATTACGTCACTTTATCAAATGAAAAATCCCCAAATACTGTAAAACCAGAAAAACAATTTTCTTTTTCTTTTTCAAATGGATAGTGAAACTGTCAAAAAGGGTTTCGTGGCTTCATGAATCAATGGAGTTTCGTCATCCAACGTAGATTTCTCTGTTAAGGTTAAGTTCCCCCAAAAAACACCATACTCAAGTATACTATTACATAGAAAAACATAATATACCAGAAGATTATTAGTACTGAAAAATATTTTCTACTACAACTTTAATCAGAAGCTTATAAATAAATTGAAGCAAAAAACAAAACTATGTGTTTGGAGCGACAGCTTTTCCGAATTAAACACAAGGTTAACTTATGATCACGTATCATACTCTAGAATGTTTTGGTGTGAATTTCACTTCGGTACATTCCAAAGTGCACGAGCGTATTTAAATGAGCTTTTGTAGTTACTCACTGTCGATCCATGTTTCCTGTTTTCATATCACGATTTTTTCCTGGTTTCTTGATTATTTAAAGGAGCGTCCTGCCCATGAAGGTTCATTCAGTTTCATACATTTAAAAGACGTTTATTGGAGCTAACAGTGGTTAGCGAGTTGGACTTGCAATCCAGAGAGGTTGCGAGTTCGAATCCTATCCACGACACAGCGCAGAGGACGACCTCTTCGCAAAATCCACAGGACATGTTTATAAGAAGAAAAGAAGAAGTTTCATATGTTGTTTCCCCCCTGAAATAATATTAACTTAGATATATTGCTACTACAAATACAAAATGGTCCAGGAGGTACATTGTCCGTAGTAGACTTGTTGTAAAATGTAGGAAATTTGTTTAATGTAGAATAAAGTTGGATGTTCATAGTAGAGTAGGTGTACAATCTACGGCAAAGCAGATAACTCTCCTTTCCGGAATATTAATAATAAAAATCAAATATATGAATTGGAGAAAGTCTAGAGCTTGGTGACGATTTTCACTTATATTGGAGGATGCGGAATATTTCAGTCAGGAAATACATAATAAATTGAAACTAAATATTACTGTCCTAAATTATACAACTTAAAAGTTCTATTACAAATTTTGAGTAACACTAAATCCTAAACGTTTCAAATTTACGTAAAATACATACCATTCCTTAAAAAATTGTTACATACGCGCGTGATAGTGATGTCGTTATTCACTAGAATGATTTTCTTTGCTGCATTGACACTTTGTCAGCAGATTAATTATAATTCGACAAACGAAGGACAAAAATACTTTTTTTTCTAAGTCACTAATTATACAACAATTGCTAACAACAACACAATTACAAAAAATATCACAAACAGACTGATAGGCAACCGAGTCGAAAGACACTGTGCCAAGTTCTACTCGATTGCCCATACATGTAAAAATCAAACTAATTAACGTATAAGGAAAGAAGTAAAAGAAGGATATAGGGTTGTTGTTCAAACGAGAGCATGCTGCATGACAGATATTTATACAAAAGTAGTCATATGTTGTTCAATGTATGCCTTGCAAGTGCCTAATTTGGGACAACATTGAATTGGGTCCCAACATTGAACGGTAAACAATATATTCTTCCCGGAAAAATTAGTATCAGATTTCACAGTAACATTGTTCATAAAATTAACTAAAACATATAATTACATCCCAATCACCGTATCTAGTCTGTATAACTACTGAACGCATGTGGTTTGGTTACAACAAAACAAAAATATTGACGTTGTTACAGGGCCCCTGGAAGTGTGTGAAGATTTAAAAAAATAAAATTAGCACTAAAAACGTTTTCAAAACAATACGGTTTATGGCCGTTTTACGCGATGTAAAACGAAAAATTTTCTTCGTCGCCCAACCATGGTGGGCGACAATCTTTAGGAATTTACAACCTGACGCGGTGAACACAGTCCACGAAAGGTAAATAATAAACAGATTTTCGTCCTAAATATTACCAAAGTAATTTCTATAAAACATTTCCTTCTCTTTTAAATAAATGACGAAGGAGAGTACACAATTCAATTCTCAAAAAAAATTGTAGTTACAAAACCACGTTAAACTTGTTAAAACAACAACACTCTTCCTGGTGGATAACCTTAACAAAGTTCATAGGCTAATGTTAAACAGAAAAAAACAAGGATGACGGAGAACAACAACTCGAGAGGTTTACTTCCTAGTATCTGCATATCCTTTTCATTCAACACATTTCCACTGTGAGTGAACAACAAATAAGTAAGCCTTTCTTTGTACTTACATACTCGAGTAGTAAACAAACAAACAAAGCTATCATGCGAAACTTTATAGCAGTAGCAGTGGTAGTGATTTCCTTGTCACTCGTAAATGCGGCAAGCGAATTACCAACATGGCACAACAAACCATTTGGAAGTCATATCAAACCGGACCCAGTCGACCAAACATTCGCCGATAATCTTATTTCGCCAGCAGACTTCGCTGAGAAATATGTTATCCCCAGGAAACCCATAATTTTCCGAAATATCGTCAAAACATGGCCAGCATACAAGTTATGGACAGACGAGTATTTAAAAGAGAAATATGGTGACATGGAAATAAGACTCGAAGGAAAAAGGGAAAAAGTTAGCGTGCTGCCACAAGGAGATATATGTTTAGGTCGAGATCGCTTAAGAACATTTTTAGATGGCTACAAAAATGGAGCAAATAAGTACATCGTGTCAGATCTTCCAACACCTATGTGGAGTGAAGTACATGTTCCACCGAGCATGTCATGTGGCGACTTCTTTTACAACTATGTAGAGATCGATTTGTGGATAAACAGTGACGAAGGAAAGAAAGGGAATGGCGGGAACAGTCTTATACACAAAGATGCATATAACACTGTCAACTGCGTAATAAATGGCACTAAAGAATGGAAACTAATTGAACTGCAGTATAATGATTATATGTATCAAAGTTGGGAAGGACCAATGGATGCCGGTTATGGTGGATTCTCTATAATGAATGCAGATAAGGTAAAAACTTCATTCTTTAAGAAACATTTTTCTCGCAAGATATGCCAATGCCTACTTCCCTGTTAACCGAACACCGAAATATCAAAATAGGGACTTTTCACAATAACTCAAAGTTGTAATTTTAAAAACAAACTCTTAAGTTGAGAATTTTTTTCAATTTTTTTTTCAATTTTTACTTTGAAGAAATTTTTATGAACCAAGAAACCCTTATACATATTCGACTTAACGAGACAAATGCCTCGTTTTCGTGCAAAACCTCATTTTACTATATTTTTTAATAATTTGGAAAACTTCCGAGACTAATTTAAAAGATTTAGCAAGCGAAGTTTTAACAGTTCCAATTTAAAATAAATAAGATTCAGTAAAAAAACAACCCATTCAATTGCCAGTTGTATATATGAAATGATCCAACGATACTAAACGTACGCTCGTGTCGGCTATATTCACTTCTTAACCTATAATCGGCTCATACATTTAATAAAATTACTATGTAATCTTCAATTTTACAAAATAATATTTTCTTTTTGTTTAAACGATGGGGAATATTACGTAAATTGGGATTTTAAAAACCCTTCAATATTCAATATTCCCTGTCGCGCTAGTATAAGGATAATTTATTACTAACATTTTATTTATGATTTCACCATTTATTTATGATTTTATATTTATACTTTTATACTATTTTGTTTGTAATATTATTTTTATTTTATGCGGAAAATATACTTACTTACTTAGAGTAGAATAAATTTAGTAAAAGTTGAAATACCCCCTGGTTCCTGTCATAATTATAAAGGTTTTCTATAAGGTATTTATTTAATTCCGGAGGTACATTCATGCATCAAAGGGTTAATAACAATTCGACCACACGTATTTTATGTATTTATTTATTTACATTAATTTAAAAATGAATTTATCTTATAAAACTAACGTATTCGCCATGGAACATGTTATAACATTCCCAATAACTACAAAAGCAACGTTCTCAACAACTTATGTGTGACAAACATAGAAACCCTGTATATTTTAATTCAAAAACAATTTCAATTTTCCTTTTCAGATTAACGCAAAACGTTTCCCTAATGTCGGAAAAATCCCCAGATGGCAATTCGCTACTATCAAAGCAGGAGATTGTCTTCATCTACCAAGTCAAATGTGGCATCAAGTCAAATCCTACGGCAGAGATAACAAAGCTGTTGCCTTTCTATTCTCGCAATTTAACGACAAAGAAAAACTAAACACAAGCAACTGCCCAGAAAAACTTTTGAATATTCCTTTACCGGAAGTCGATGTAGATTGGCAATACCCAGGTACAGGACTGATGACGATGGGGAATTCAGAGATCGAATATATAAGAGAAGACTTTCCACAAATAATTGATCGCAAAAAAGGTTACATCGCCAAGCAAAAAACTTATACAATGGTGTACCAATATCATGAAAATGGTGCTAAAAACAAGCAACTTATAGTAGATAAATCTAAAGCTTTGTATGATTACCTTCATGATTTAGCTGGTGGCGAGAAAGAAAATATGACAATTGAATTTATCTGGGGTTTGTCCCG
This sequence comes from Bythotiara depressa, assembly GCA_027564595.1. Taxonomy (NCBI): domain Eukaryota; kingdom Metazoa; phylum Cnidaria; class Hydrozoa; order Anthoathecata; family Bythotiaridae; genus Bythotiara; species Bythotiara depressa. Next base: position 17 of record JANTOQ010212033.1, on the reverse strand, counting down.
TGATCAAATCCGTCCCC
>JANTOQ010212032.1:0-23877 GCA_027564595.1 Bythotiara depressa | reverse complement strand
TTGGCTTTAAGTGATCGAATCACCCCTTGATCAATGGACTGTGTCTTGGAAGTATTGTTTGGAGGAAGAAAATGCCATATTTTTAACTGTTTAATCTTGTCGAAAAATGTTCTTCCTGGGAAATGTAACTTATTTAAAGAAAATGCACATTTCATGGCATATGCAGTAAAAATGCTGGTATCCTGATTGGCTGTTTTTACAACATTTTTAAATATATATATAATAATGTACTATTTAGACAGTAAGGTATGTGTTGCGTGTTACAAATATTATAAAATAGAAGGTAGATATATTTTGAGTTGTTTATATATACATTTTATTTTGATGTTAGAAGAGTTATTTTATTTTGGCATCAAAAGAGTTATTTTCATTCAGCATCAACATAACTAACTGTACATTTTACTATGAAAACCTATTTAGTATGTTCATAAAGTAATGGAGTTGCTATAGAAAAGAAAGAAGCAAAAAATAACTACAAACCTGCCATTAAATAAAACCTTCCACCATTCATTATAATTATAAACCAACTGAACAAAGTCTTGGTTCATTTGTTTTGTTTTTGTTTCAAATTTTTACGCAACATCTTCACGACATGAAACATGTTAGTTAAAATTTATAGCAATTATTTCATGTATACGTGCTTTGTAATGACTTCTTTCTAAGTTTAAATTTCATGTAACAATGTTGTTATGGGGTGTATCAAGTTTTGTAATTTTAACGGTGTCAATGGATGAGGTTTCCATGACCTCCACTTATGGTACAACCCCTGTCTAACAATATTAATGATACATTTGAGTATCGTCTGGTCACATGTAATTTGAGTTAAAAGTACACAACCTGTGCATGCACCAGATATATTTATAGGTCTAAGCAAACATATTTTATGAAAAATAAACTAATAATTAGGTCAGAGCACATGCCAGGTTTTCACAATTTGAAATTTATTTTTCATGAGTAGAAAGGAAGCAAAATGACCTTAGAAAAGTATCCACAACGTATTTTTGCAACTGGAAACAAAGAAAGACGGCTTTTAAAAAGTGTCTAAGGTACATTTTCATGACTAAACATAAACCAAAATGATCTTAAAAAGGTATCAACAGCACATTTTAACGGCCAGAAATGAAGCAAAATGTCTATTAAAAAGCATCCAGGGTACGATTTTACTGTTAAATCTTCGTTCATAGCACATAAAATCGGCATAAAACCATGTTTTAATGTAGAAATTCTTTGTTCATATCAAGCAAAATTGTGACAATAGTTTTTTAATGTAAGAGATCTTTGTGTGTAGCATGTAAAATCGCTGTAAAAGCCTGTTTTAACGTTAAGAAAAGTTCATTTGTAGAAAGTAAAATTGCTGCAAAACCATGTTTTAATGTAAGAAATCTTCGTTCCTTGTTATGTAAAGATTTGTGAGGCAATCAACGGTTGAAAGTTCAAATTTCTCATACACAGAAAATATGAGGTTGCTATACAGCTAAAACTATTGTCTACAATGTGCTCATTAAAGTATTTAAACATGTGTGTTAGCCCTTTAATGCATAAGCATACCTCCTGGTTTATATTAAACTTCCCATTGTAAACCTTTATTTTATTACACTATAAAAATTTCCAGCTGCAATACCTGTCCAGTTAATTATAAATTTCTTAGAAAACCTCCCGAATGATGAAAGAACACTTTTCTATCAACATTATTTTTATTCCCCGGTGGAATTAACTTGTTGCAGATTGTTTTACTCTTATGGTCAAGTGTTTTGCATGAGAAAGCCTCCTGGATATATTAAACTTCCCATTGGAAACCTGTTGTCTCCACGCACATCTTTTTTGTAATTATATAAAAATTAAATGTCTCGCGTGTATCATGTTACATTGGTTTTCTGAGAATAAACAAAAACTTTGACCTTGTCTGGCAAAGAAGAAGAAAAACAAAAGTTAAAATAATCAGAAGTTAATGATTTTAACAACTTTGTTTCCAGACTGTTTTGAATTAATTTCAAATAAAGTTCACAGTAATAAGTAAAAGTTTTAACATCACTACTAAAACAGTTCAGAAAAGTTGTCACGAGTGAGAGTTTATGGCCATTACTACGATTTCCCTAGCTTAAGATGCCAGAGTTAAAGAGTTGAATTTTCATCATTTGATTGTGTCTTCTCTTTTCTGATTAATTTAAAATAACTTGACAGGTATGTATAATGCCAGCTGGAATTCTTTTTATCAAATAAATGAACTATTATTGTTTTGAATTATTGTGATGAATAACTTCACAATTAGAAGGGTTTGTTTTCTTTTAATTTGTTTCCCTTTAATTTATTTTTCATTATCCAGGGCCCTAGCATGCTTATAATTCGGAAACATTTTTTTCTAATGCCAGGTGGCCCCAAGTGGAAATTTCTGATTACACTCTGCCTCACAGTATATAAAAAGACATTGTGATATACCCTTCTCCCATCATTGATCATTATTCTGTCTCAGTTGTATTTTTAGCTAGAATATTTTGTACCATGTTGTTACCGCTAGATGGATCATTGGTACAACTTGACAACCAGGTTGATGTTTGGATGCATCTGTGAGGAGAAAATCTTGATACATGGCTGACAAAATGTTATTTGTGATTGGGAAGAGTAATTTGTTTTCAAATAAAAATTAGCAAAACAGCCTGAGATCTAGGTTGGCTGTTTTAAAAAACAAGACTTTTATAAAGATTGTATACAGAGAGACCTGCGGGACAATCGTGAGAAGAGTAGCAAGTGAAAATAATTGTGTATAAGCTAGAACTTGCAATCATGTAATATCTGTTCTTAAATTATGTGTAGTTAAGTGATGCCAAAGTGTCCAATCAGAAGCAGCCAGCTAAACTGTTCTAAGAAAACAGGTGTTCTTAACTGCCAAGAAGTACAGTCTTGAATCAACTGAAGTGGAAAATTGAGGTTTCCTTAGAACATCTCTTTTCCCCTAGGAAGCAATGTTGTTTCTCTTAGAACAGTTCATTTTAATTAAGATGTCAAAAAATTAGCAACTCATAGAATCAGGAAAAAGATGATTTTTTTTTTGTAGAACAGCTCCATTTTCCATGAAAAAAAATCCGGCCTTTAGAACAGCTCTTTTTACCAGGAAAGGGGAACATTGTGTTTAGAACTCATTTTACCAGGGAGGGACAAATTCACATGTTTAACCCCCTATTCCCATATGCACTCCAGTTACTTCTTTAAGCTACATCTGAAATTAAACAACTAAATCATAGTGTTAGATACCTAATAAAATGTTCAGAAACATAACCTTGTTATCTTGCCTATAAGCGCGCAGGCCTACTGTTTTGTCTTTTCTCTCCTTATTTTAATTTTAATTTAGAAATCTAAGTATGATGACGAGTTTCCCTCTGCTGGTAAAATGAGCTGTTCAAAGATGCAGTTACACTGCTGTATATTATTGACCAAAAATAATTATCCCCTGATGTTGTCAAATGTTATGTGTAAAATGTTGGGTTACAGAGAAACATACCAGACAATCGCTATAAAATGCTTTAAATACAAAAATGTAATTAATTTATTGAACACTTTCAGGGGGTAGTTATATTTTATAAATTATATAATAAGTATATAATAAGAACAACTTCAGAATTGAGGTACTGTTGATTTCTAATCAGATTACAGAGTGAATCATCGTGATGTTGTATTTCCAGTCAGCGTCAGTTACCTAAAACTGACAAAAATTAACCCCTGATGTCATTTTAAAACTTTTATAATAGAAAATAGTATCATTACATTACCTAGAGGGTAATGGGGCATAGAATAGGTGATGTATTTTCTTTTTGTTACTTATGATTACTAAGATAAACATGGATAATTTTATTCCCTTGTGCCACAAAACATGATTTGTCAGAATACCTTTTTCGAAGAGAGAAAGATTGGTATTAATACATTAACCAGGGAGTATTGGAATATGGAAATAGTATATTTTTAGTCAGGTAAAAGTGAATGAAAAAACACTTTAGTTGTTTGTAAAACTGTTTTTATAGCATGAGACATATTTAATTCAAAACATTTACGCTTGGCAAATCAAAGAAAAAATGTTCTTCTATGACATGAACCATATGACCCCTTAACCATGGTGTTTTTTGAACTGCTCATCTTGAAATCATTGCTCATCTCATCTCATCTCATTCGGCCCCTGGACATAAGATTTGTAACTCCAGTTTGAAAAATGCAGGAAATATCGAAGTAAGGAAAACTTTTAAATAAATATACAAGAAGTTTTGAAACTTTAATGGTGTGTAGGTGAATAAAGTGGTAACATAACTTGTTGTTATAAGAGTCTAAAAGTCGGTTTTTATATAAACAAATTCTTTACAACTCTCCTGAAGCTATGAAAGTATATTGCTGTACTTAAAACAAAGCTATGAAAGTATATCGCTGTACTTAAAACAAGAGTTATAATATTGGCGGTGTTGATATCGCTATAGTCAAAACAGGCGTTATTTTTTTACGGCAGCTATTTTCAAAACAAGAGTTATAATGTTGATGGTGTTTATATCACTAGAGTCAAAACAAGCGTTATTTTTTTATGGGGATATTTTTAACAAGCTTAATAATAGAAACAATTGATTTGTATAATGATTACACTGGTATTATCAGTTGATTTCGCTAGCATCAGGTTTTGTTTTTTAACATTTACTATGGAGCAAATTTCGTCATATATATATATATATAATGTAAAGCAATGTAAAGTGGGAATAACCAACATATAAAGAATTAAATTTAAAAAGTAATATTTTGTCAGTAAAACATGGACTGACTTTGCTTTGATCAAACATAGCTCTCTGTACCATAAAAATACTTTTTACATACGTACAAAGTTAAAAGATGGTTACCATGGTTATATGTACACTAAAAATAATAAAATAATATTTAATAATAATATATATAATATATATAATAAACAGAAAAACCCAGTGAACAATGTACTGTTAAAAGTATTTATTAATGATTAAAAACACATATTTCGACCTCTTACAAGTGTTCATCAGGGGTGCTTCTTCTATCTGGCTTTCTTATTTATTCTTGTATATAAAATTTTGCCTGGTAAAACATTTAATTTCTTTGAAACAAAGAAAGTAGAAAAATGAATTGGTATAAAAAAATAATCCAAATAATAAGTAACAAATATTTGTCTGCACTTGTACATATTTAATTGAGTATTTATTGTTACACTAATTTTACAAACTGTTAATAATGTTGATTTTATAATTTTCAGGTTAAATAATACAAAAATTTAAATGAACAAAAGTAAATATGCTATGGAATGAATTAACAACAAATCTTTAAAATTACAATATATCTATTTATTACTTATTAACCTGTAATAATATGTTTGTTTCCAATAAATGGATCATTAAGATCGATGAACAATGTTATAACAATAAGTAAGTTCTTATGTTATAAAATTATATATACTATATTTCCACAGCTATAAATCTGTTTATTTTAGGTATTGGTTTGTAACATTGTTCATGAAGATGCTCTTTTGCAAAATTTACATGGTATCTATTCATGTACAGAAAAATCAGCCACCTTAGACGGGATTGAAAAATAATGTTAATGTGTATTTTATGAATTTATGAGCTAATCATATTCCTGAAGTGTTTGTGTAAAATACATTATTCTGAATGTTAAAACGTTTTTCCTCACCTCACATTCACTCCTTCAGCAACTATATTTTGTTGTAGTAGTTTTTCATTTGTTAATGTTCATTGCTTAAGATAAAAGGAAAGGACTAGGTAGCTGAACTGTTTATAAAATCTTTAGATATGTTCATAATGTACATGATCAGGTTTTTTTGTTGCATTGTGTATGCATCATTTAATAAACAAAGCAAACACTTTTCCACCCACTGATAAATGTTTTAGTGCTAAAGTTACTTTGCATATAAGTTTAAAATTATTTTGCTTTTCGTAGTTTTTGATTAAACTGATTTGGCACTACAGTTCCAATTTATATACCCAAAAATTTGTTCCAAGGCTCAAAGATTGCATAAGAAATTTTTCAGGTCATTTCAGGTTATTTTATTTGTGTAAGATAATTGAATCCCATGTATTGTTAACATTATTTTATGTATTTTGATTGCTAAAAATATGTTTTTATAAAAAGGTTTTTCATCCATGCCTTGGTTTTTCCATGCAGGATTATGTACAGTGTAGTTATATTTTGTTATACTTGGCTCTGTACGTCCACACACCCAGAAAAGTTAAAGATTACCTTGGACCTTGGTGTTAAATAAATTCTATTTTCCAACTTAATAATTCTTCAATGATAAGAATGATTTTTACTGTAGAGATTGTTACAATCTAATCACAAACAAAATTAATTTCTGTATTACAGTCTTATTCAATCGGAGCAGCTTGGTGTACTATTAATAAAATTAAAATCAAAATTTCATTGACCTGTCAGCATTTTTTTCTTATACTTTCTAATTTATTTTATAAATTGTTCCTAGGGATATCACTGCTATGCTTTGCAGGGACCATCGTCTATTGTGGTGTTTGTTTTTAAAATGTTGTTACAGTTGCTTGTTTGTTGTTACAGTTGCTTGTTTGTTGTTACAGTTGCTTGTTTGTTTATTTTAATTTTTTAATTTATGTTATATGTTGTAAAATTTCGATATTATTAAGTGTCAATTGAGACAAGTCTCACCACAACTGGAATTGTGTATTACTGAACTAACTGAACTACTACTAACTACTGAACTAACTAAGCCAACAATGAAAATAACTCACTGAGAAATTGTAAGGTTTAAAGCAGTTATTTTTTTCTTAAAGAGAAGTATTATGACAAAGTTTCATATGTTACATTTCAGTGTGGGAGATATGTGCTTGTAATGGAAAAAGAAATCTTGGACATATGTTAAAACATACAAACCCATTTGCTGATTTTGGCATGTAGACACAATATATAATTGAGGTATTATAAGTGTCTAACTCATCATATTTCATTTGTATATGTACATGTACAGATTCAGAACAACTTATTACATCTTCCATAGTGTGCACCCCCCTTTCTTTAAAGGAGGGGGGAAGATATAGATCCCCTAAATTCCTTTATTGGGGATGAATATTTTTTATTATAAATAGGAGGATAGTAGTTAAAAAAATAAATTAAACTAAAATATTTTATATATCACTTAATATCTATATTTTCAATTTTTTATTTTCTTTAAGTATTGTATATCCAATGTTACAGTGTGTTATTGTGTGTAGTTTAATAGGGTGGCACTTTAGCTGTAATAATTGTAATATCAGTCAATTGGGTGATCTGTGATCTGGTATCAGGATATGGCTCTGAAAAATTTATAATATTATGTTGACTTGCAAATGTGTTCTAAAGGCCCGGAAAGGCAATTTTAGCCAATCTTGACGGCTCATGGATTGGTGGTGTGTCTCTAACTTATTCCATGCTTTTTTGAGTGAGTTGTATATTTTTATATATGTACACAACTTGTATTGTAGCAATTATCACAATAATAGAAAATAATAGAATACATATGCGAAATTTAAAAAAATAATTTGACTTGTGTCCTAGATCTGTTCTGATGAGTTTCTATTAAAAAAAGTGAGACAAGTGAGGCCACACACCATGAATAATTTCATAAGCAAGCAGGGTGGTTACATTCTGTGTAATTCATAAAAAATTTAGGAGTTTAAATTTTAGGCACTCCTTAAATCTCAAAATTGTGTACAAGTTTAAATACAATACACTTATCTCATTACCACTTTTTTTTAATTTTGTTTTTTAGCAAACAGAATAGCAAATTTCTTGTTAAAAAATTAAAACTGAACACACAGTAACAACCCCGTCCATATAACAGAAATTTTATGGCATTTTATAGAAAATTTTCTTCCTATAAATTTTATAAAATGTTACATGGTTACATGTTTTGATGCAGAGAATATAAATTTGAAATTTATTTGACCTCAAAATTAACAAATCTACAATGTGGTCGCTATCTATGAAAGATTTATTGGCAAGTACCTCAGATGAGATTAATATCAGAAAACGACGTCATCAAACACATTTTTGCATATTTGTCACCATGAAATTTGAAACTGACTTTAAATGTTCTAAAATAAGCCTGGGGTGTTTTATTAAATAAAATTAGCTTATTTGACTACTATTTCTGATTTCCAAACAAAATTATCTTTCCAACAGTATATAATATCATGACATCTAAAAAAATTTTTTGACCACCTGCTGAGGATCTAATCCCAACAGAAGAACCGTTAACCGAAGAACCATGGGGGTAGGAGGAGGCATTTTCCACTCCAATCGTTTTGAAGTGAAATTGGCCTTTTACAAGAAGAAAGGTGTATTTTTTGTTGTTTAAAAACATTTTTCATGCTCATTTTAGCAATTGTAGAGCTTTCCATGTGGTGGAGCCCTTAACATGAAATTTCTAACAAATAGGAAACTTTGTTGCATAAAAGTGCCACTTTAGGCATGTGCCCCTGCATTATCTTCAGTACCATGCACCGTCCCTGATGCAAGGGGCCTAAATACCAACTACGTCTTAGACTAGGACCTAGTTGTTATTTAAAAGGCATCATGGAAAATTATTTACATTAAGCATATTAAGTTGGAAAGAATATTACTACTTCTGTACGCCAGAATAATAATACTGAACATTAGAATGGACCTACTCTAATGTTAGAATACTATTAATCCTGATCGGCATGTTCGGTATTTGAATTAATTAAGTGTATTGAATGTCTTTATTAATCATCTGACAATGTTGAAAATAGTTTTTCTAAAGTTCTTATGATGTCATTTTGACGTTATCAATGGGTGCAGTCATACTTCCATTAAGATTCTATTGTCTTAATTAACCATCTGGCAAAGTTTGAAGTCTGTGCGATTTGTGAAAGGTGGCTGTTTTAGGAAGCTGCTGTGATGTCATCATGATGCCATCACTGGGCGAAGCACACTGTACTATTTGCCTAAAACACGACACGTCCAGACTTTTATCTACAAAAATACTTATAATCACAACAATCTGTCAAATAAAATAATACTACTTTATGTTAAAATGACCCTACTTGTTAGAATGATACTACTTTGTTAGAATAATACTACTAAAAATTAGAATGATCCTATTGTTAGAATAATCCTACTTTTGTTACTAATAAAATAATAATAATAATAATAGCAATAATAATAAAATTATATTCTGGACTTATCCATCTACAAAGAATGGCTATTCATCCCTTAAAAATTAAATATACAATTTATTTATACATATACATATACTAAAACACATGCATTCCGCTAACAGGGTCTAATAATGACAGGCATGATACCTATTGGGCTAGTACATCATCTAACATGTAGTTAATTCAAATGACAATTCCTTACATAAGTGTCTGGTTCTTCCATGGAAAGCCTTATCATTATGGGACACTCTTACACATTTTATTACTGAGATTTCTCAAAGTAGAAGGTTTAGTCTTGTATTCAAGTTATAGGTAAGATGGAAATTGGTCATCAATGATACCTTTATGACATAATCAGAATTGCTTAAAATTTTATGATGACATCATCTATATGCCTATGTTTAGCTGTAACAAATGAGGTTGTTTTGTTTATTGTGGTATGACTAATGTTTGAAAGTAAACTGATACCATTGTTAAACTTTGAAAGGATAAGTAACTCAGCAAGCTTTTTACATTTCTCATAATTTGTAAAGTATTTTAAAGTGCACAGCACATGACGTTTCTTGAAACAGGAAATTAGCTGATTTTTAACATGTTCAGGACTTTCCATTAAGAGGTAGACTAATGAAAGGAAAAAGTGGAAATCCAGCTTTAGGTTCAAACATGTGGTGCATATCAGATGCTTTCATTTAGCTCTTAATCCTTTTAAATAAAAATTACATACTGGAGATTCATGTGTTGGCACAGGGTTTATTTCAACATCATCACCTGATAGGATTCATTTTGTTGTCACACAATGGTTTTGGTAACCTGCGATTTAGATTTCTGGTTTTAGCTTTTGTTTACCATATATAATAGTACCACTGATGGGGTGGTTAGTCTAGGGTCACCCTCAACCATTAAAAACAGCACAAATATGATGGTAATAGCAATTAAATCTACCTTCTTTCTTTGTATACAAGTAACAACAAACAAACCTTGTTTCTAATATTGTTATGCTGTAAATATCAACAAGTTCTAGACAATTTCTAAGTTTCCAGCTAATAATAATAGGATTCATAGAAAGTTTAAGTTGAACTGCCAAGAGTAATAGTAAACATTTAAATTCTTTGTTATTGAGTTTTATATTTAAATAAAATGCATAGCACATTTGAATTTTGGCAGCATTCAAAACAGAAAAGCAACTTCATATGGCCTTAAAACACATGCTTGAGAAAGTCATATAAGATAGGGTATTGAAAATGTGTGTATATTGTGTGTATACTTTTTTTATCTACACAATATAACAACATATTATAACACATATAATTTACCTTGTCTGTGGTAGATAGTACTCTCAATCAACTGTTGCAAAAAGCCAGCATTGGTATTACCAGAAAAATCGACTTTCTTCTTTACTTGATGCTTCTCTTCTGAATAAAAATATTTGACAATTATATATTCATAATAATCATATTTTACTTTACCTTTCAAGGTTTGAAATAGCATTTAAGATAGGAAACAAACTTAGTGAACAGAGTGAATTTCTCTTTCTCTGCAGTTTGGGAAAATGAAATACAAAAACACAAAAAGTGTTAGTTTACTAGGCCAACCAGGCACTTGCTGATGATTCATCTAAAATTACAATTTTTATTAAAGCTTATGTGTATGGTATTTATATTGTTTCTTCTCTCCATGTTTTAATCATATAACAACTTATTCTATAGAAATAAATAACAAAGTTTTTATAACAAACTTTATGTACATATCACTTTTGTGTCCACAAAACATTTCCTTTGGAGGTCTGATGTAATTAAATTTCATTCCTCCTTTCATCATTTAAACGAGATGTTTCAACAATCTTACTGCCTGGTGATGAGAGAAGTATCTCTTGAAATGTAGCAAAGAAAACAGAGTTCAACTATATTATTTATACTACATGCACAAGAAATTTAGATACCTTGCTTGTTAATCATGTGATGGAGCAAGCTAGTTTTACCAGCACTGCGCTCACCAACAAGTAAAACATTGTTATTGCCAAGGGAATATAGATCAATCAGGAACTTTGTTCGCACCTAATGGAAAACAAAATATTTGTATGTGCGTAAACATAAAACGTGAGAAAGTCAAAGAACAAGTACTGCACTTTCCACAACTAGTTTCCTAGTTTTATTACTTGGCAGTGATTTTGCAAGAGGGCAGTACATAATATATGCAACCTTGATGAATAAATCAATTTTCAAATGTGCCAACCAGAGCATTGTTTACTGTTCTGCTCTGATACTTTAAATACATTTCATAGAAATGATATTAGTCAATGAAAATATAAACATAAAAAACATACAATATAAAACTTTGCTTTGTGACAGAAAATAAGGCATCAGATTATAAATTAATTACTTTGAGTAAAAATATTAATTGCATTTTGAAATAAAGCACATACATTTAATGTCAAACAACATGAATTTTTATGCTAATAAGCTCCTCTTTCTACGTTTTAAATTGTTCTATCAATTTTTTTAACATCAAAACAAACATGAATGAGCAATTCCCATAGGGACATGTTGTTTATACATACCAGACCTGCCATGTTGTTGTATGAGTATTACTAGTATATGGATTCGTAGGTGTTATTAGTATTTACTATTTCATTTTATGTATATGTTTTGGTTTGCTTGGAGGATCACATATAACTAACAATTTTTCAGAAATTACTTACTGTATCTAGAGTATCTACATAAATATCACCAAAAGTATCCATTGAATCTACTGTGCCCACATCACTCAACCTAAAATCATTAAATGCATTAACAATAGCAGTTAAATTTGTTTTGTTTAATTAATTCATTAATAACATTGTCATAAATAATATTTGCTGCCTCAAGCATTTGGATTTCAGGAGGTGCCGAATCTTCATATGTAGTAATAAGAATCAATCAATAAAAGTATATCAGTGATGAAGGTAGACAGTGAGTTTCACGCTAGCCTGATGTGAAATTGTAAACTTGTAAATACAAAGTAAAACTTTATTACAAATCTATAACTTCTCACTTAACCACTCAATCTGACAACTATAAGATAGCATATGAATGAACTAAGAAGTCATGCTCAAAGGATTTGCACCATGGGAGATTGTCTGTTGAACCTTGGATGGTTAGTTGAGTCTTCAACATTTTGAAACAGTTAATCAGAGGTATTTTTCTAGTACCTTTCTTGTTTGTGGCTGGAGTCATTTTCTCAATAATGGAGTTCAGCTAATTATGCAAAATTAGTATTTTTACATAATAATGTAGGACGTGTTTTCTGTTAAGGCAAATACAACAAAATTCAATTTGAATCTTACTCTAACCTGTTTCAACAACTAACTTGATAATGAATAGTAACGTCTGCGCCATGAATGCATCATAGCTTTCTTGCATTATTAGCATATAAGAGTACTTTTGTTACACACAATCTCCTCTGCAGTTTGTTGTGAGAAATTTCACTATGTAAAGCAGTAGCAAGAATTAAAATTAATGAAGTAAATAAAATGAAAACAACGAAATCTATTGAAATAAAATTACAAATTTATTTTTCTATAAAGGAAAAAACAAATGCTTAAAGATATTTCCAGAACTACTCAAATGGTCTTGTGGTTACACACACCATGTTAAAAGGAAAGAAAAGGTTTTTAAAATAGATGAGCACAGAATCTCCTTTGCATATAAGTTGAGTTATGCACATAGCATGTTGATCATTTTTGTTACTCACCAAGTTATTCACCAAGCTAGAATTAAATATAAATTGTATACTTGTTCATTTTTGTTTATGAAACGAACTTGGTCTAAATTCTAACTCGTCTTTACTCACTTGGACCACTGCACAATAAAAAACACCCTTAGTCCAATATTCAACTTGGTCTTTATCTACGAACATACTCAGTCCAGACCAGTGTGTGAGAAAAATGTAGCACATTCATGACTCATACCACCAACAGCATGAGAATACTAAAGGGGTGAAGGAACCGTGTTCAATGTGGATGATTCTTTCAATATGTTCTTTTTTTCTTGTTTTCATTTCTTTTGTGGCTTGCTTCTAGTGTTTGATTATGGTAACAATTGGCTAATGGGTTGAAAACCCTAATATCTGCAAACGCCATTTGTCCCCGTATCCAAAAACTTCTACCTGACACGTGGGGTCTTGCTTCATTTGATGTTATTGCTGAGGCATACGTGAGATTTCCCCACACTGAGAGGTGGTAAAGCTGGTTCTATCCTTACATCACTACAGACCTCTTTCAAAACTTCACTAGTAAAGTTGTGGATCTAGTTGTGGTGTCCAATAATGAATCCTCCCTTTGGACAGGAAAGTGCATGTGGTATATTGAACAAGTAAAAATACATATGTATATTGAAAAAGTAAAAATACAAACAAAACCAACCTAGTGTCCCAGGTGTCCCATTCACCAGATTCATCTACATAGTAATCAAAAACTGATATCCGGTGGTCATCATCAGGAAGTCTATTGCATTAAAACAATAAAACAGTAAAATACTTTTGTACAACAGAATTGAAAATAAATTCAAAGATATTTGTGTTTGACAGTCCAGTATTGGGGAACTTCTATTGAAACATAGCCAAAAATTTAAATACTTTAGCTCCAATATATATATATATATATTCATTGGCTTAAACCAAATGGTGAAATGATTCTACTACATTTATGGGGCAGGACCATTGTAGGAAGGACCCTACCCTGGCAGGTGATCTGTGGGAATACAGACAGACCTTACTCATCATCATATTATTATAAGAACAAGAAGAGAAAAAAAATTAAATATTCTTAGTAATGTTTTTTGGTCATGCCACAACCACCCACAGTTAAGATTGAAAATCAACCAACATTCATTAGTTTTAAAATTCAAAAAGCTCTGTGCTGAGAATGGAAATAAATATCTGAAATGATCATCTGCCCCCAGATAAAACAACATACCACCTTCACTAGCTAAGGATGTAGTTGAAGAAATAACAGGCCCTCTCAAATTTTTAATCAACCTTTGTATAGAAAATTTTGATCTTTCCCCAAACAGAGAAAATTGCTTGTATCACCTGTATACAAAAGTTCAATACAAAGATTCAATAACAACTGACCAATATCAGTTTCACCAGTATACCAGAATATACCTATATAATTATAGAAAATAATATTAATAATAATTAAAAAGAAGAGAATCACATTCTTATGAAATGTTACATTGAATGTCAACCAGGTTAACTTGGAATGGAGACATTCAGTTGAGATTTGAAGGCACAAATATATGTTTATAATCTTAGACCAGTGATTAGTTAATCAGGTGAGACTCGCTAAGAATAGGGACTGGATGACAGAAGTGGAGATTAGAAGAATCATGAAGATCTTAAAAAAGGGATAAGAACAACCATGCGGAACAGGAAGTTGTCATTGGAATGGACTGGTTGTGGAAGAGTAAGAACAGGATAAACCAGGGATATCATTTATTATGCTGAGGGAATGGTGTTAGTACAAAGATTGAAAAAAGTAATGCAAGAGACAGATGGACAGACAGATAGACAGACAGACAGACAGGCAGACAGACAGACAGACAGACAGACAGACAGACAGACAGACAGACAGACAGACAGACAGACAGACAGACAGACAGAAGCTAGAGAATGAGGTGAGGACAACAGACAGTTTGCTAAAATGGTAGATAGTAAAGGAGTCTCCGCCAAAAAAAAAGGATAATAGAAAGTCAGATTAAGGAATTACAAAAGTTAAAGATTTAGCTACAGGCAACAAAGTGAAGGCTAAGTTTATGGATGCTTTGCAGAGGAAGTATTGGCTTAAACATGAAGGTTGCAATATGGCTAGGGAAGAGTAACAATTGCGAAGGCAAACAAGGTCAAGAGATGGCAAAGCAGGATTTAAGAGTTTACTGTAGACAAAATTGATTATTCCATACTGACCAGAGT
Source organism: Bythotiara depressa (assembly GCA_027564595.1). Classification (NCBI taxonomy): domain Eukaryota; kingdom Metazoa; phylum Cnidaria; class Hydrozoa; order Anthoathecata; family Bythotiaridae; genus Bythotiara; species Bythotiara depressa. The sequence continues at coordinate 8,734 of JANTOQ010212032.1, read as the reverse complement.
AAGTTCTAGCAACAGTTAAATGATGTACTGATGTACTGCCAGGTAGAAAACAGTCAAATAAGGTTTGAGATAATGTGTGGAGTAGACCTGCACTATAACAGAAAGGATGCTGAATAGTTACCTCTATGAAGAAATGGATATAGAACAACAGTAAGGAGTGGTAGCTAGTTCTATGGTCTGAATTATCTTGAGTAAAATGCCAAATAGGATGGAACCTGGATCAGACTTGAATTTTAAAGCCTGTATGGTAGACGTGATCAGTTATGTGTCAGGTTGGATGATTTAGTATAGAACAATTTTGATTATGAAGAATGAGAAGAAGGGAAGTGTGGTCAGTAATTATAGATCAATAACTTATTTACCTCTATTGTGGTAGGGCTAGTTTTAGAAGTAATGAATATATTTTAGATCAACAAAAATATACTTACTTACTATTCCTCTTTTTCAACTTTTTAACTTTTATAACTAAGGAAATACGGCTCTTGTATTATTTAAAATAACCAAACATTTATCTATGTATTCTTTAGGCATACAATACGCCCTCCATATACTTCCTTAAAAGTGACACTTAAAGGCTTTCTTTGATGCTTGTTTGGCACTTTTTAGTTTTCTCTAAAGTTCATTTCAAATATTGCAGTATGAACTATGAAAAATCAAGTGAATGTAATCACAGAAACTGATCATAAATAATAGTTTCATCACTGTATTTTTAAATTCTTTGTATATCATGTTCATATTGTCAGCTATGGTATGGTTTAAAGATGAGAATACGGAGAATGAAATAAAGCCTATTTAGTAGCTCAGAACAGATATTTCAAGTTAAGGGTTGATAAATTGATGGAAAACACCATGCAAGGTGTAGTTTAGAATCAGCTTAAAGTGGTGTAATGCCAGAGAATATTTTTGATGGTGGTATTTTATACTTACGCATTACTTATGTTTAGCAGCAATGATGTGAATTCCATCTTGTCTACATCATGAACCAGTAAACCACCAAATACCCAAATAAGTGAGAACAAATATAATCTTTCAATATGTACATCACCTCCTAGTTCTGTATGCTCCTAAAAAAATAGAACACTGTACATAGCAGAATGTCAAAATGAGTTCAAAATGTTCCCTAAGTTAGATCTAGTTGGAACACACTTCACAGTTTAGTGAAAACAGGAAATGTCAATTATCATTATGTAATATATGTGACATTATATGTGAAATGGTACAATGTTGTTAGAAACCTGACCTAGGTTTTAATGCTTCAGAAATGCCTTAGTAATGCTTAAAAAAAACAAGCATTCCATACTTAGAATGCTGGTGAAATGCAAGCATTCTGTACTTAAATATTAATGCTTCCATTCCAGATTTAGCTACACTTCTGTTACAAAAAATAATGTAAGCATTATCAGTGTTAGCTATGTGTCAACATTTACAGCAACTTTCATATTTTATGTAACCTTTTTTACACTCCCAATATAACTTTTTTCACAGTCATCCATGATACTGTTATGAATTCTTGCACATGCAAAAAGGAGAAAAGATGTAAGAAAGTAGCTTCATGTTGTACACTTCATAATTTGGTTCATTGGAATAATATATTTCAAATGAACCTAAATCTACCAGATTCCTACAAAAATACTCATTTCTAGAAATAAAAGCACAGAAAAGAAAACACACAAGGTAGTCATGTATGAGAATCAGGCAGAACATGCTGTTGGTGTGTTCCCCTTTCATTTGCAGGTGTTTGTTAAGAAATTTAAAAGAGAAAACATATTTTATCAGCAGCAAAAAAAAACCTGTTTAAATCAAGGTCCTGGATTAGTAGCTATTAATAATAACTTTGGACCCATGTTACATCAGCATTACATTATAAAGTACAAGTATTATTTTTACCTGTTATAATCCAGTTTTCAATAATTCACATTATTTTTCTTTCTTTCATTCATGATGATTCTACTTATGGTTCAAATTATTTCTTATTCATTCACAATAATAGCATAACTGGTATAGGCATTCAATTTTTAAACAATATCATAAAGTTTTGCTTTTATTGTTTTTTTCCCTCAGAAATATAAGCTCCTTCATTACTATGAAATTACTAATTAATTTATTTGTTTTGACCTGACCAAATATCAGGAAAATGACCCTCTAGAAAGCTGTTTTTTCTACCATAGTTTTTAGTAGCATGGCTTATAAAATAATAAAGGAAGAAATACAAACATGAATTGCATGAACTACATTCTGATAAATAAACAGGTTTTCTAGATGATGAGCAGCACCACTAATGAGTCAGAAGTAAATAATAAAAGAAAAGCCATTTTTCTATTTCAAAATTTCAGCAATTTCTTTCTTTTCTTTTTCCATTGAATAATAATAAAAAAATTCCACAGCGTTGACATAGCCAGTATTCTGCACAATATCTCTCTAAAGAACGAAAACCATAGTAGTGACCATAAACAGTCTCCTGTGATAACTCTTGAAAGCTAGAAAATTGTACTTCATTCCATAAAGCATCACACATGATATGCAAAGATCATAGTAGTAAGTTACAATTTATGTTTATGTGCGAAAATCGTAAATATTCATACACAATAATTTTCTTAGACAAGCTAATTGCAGTAGCAGTTGTAACATGTCACTCGAGCTAGAAAATTGTACTCTGAGCCATAAAGTGCCACACACGGTAGCTAGAAAATAGTTAAATTTTTAGAACTGGTAATTTCGTCCATGGTAAATTTGAAATTTTTATGTCACTCACACTGTTTTGTTATATTAAAAACAATTTTCAGCGATTTTACATGCCACAAGTAGATTTCTTTCCTTAACAGTATTTTTACATACCATGAAACAATATTTATGTTAAAACATGGTTATATCGTGATTTTACATACCACAAAGATTTCTTACGTTAAAACCCTGGTTTTACGATGATTTTGTATGTGAAGATTTGTTTATTTGATTTCTTTCTTATGGCAATTTTACGTTACACAAATATTTATTTCATTAAAACACAATTATTTTACCATGATTTAATGTGTAAGTGGTGATACAATACATGGGATGACTGGTTTAATAAAATTCACCGAAACATTATCATAACAAGCATTCTGAGCATTCAAGTCACAATGATTTCAATCCTTTTTTAACTTCAGTGTTGGTAACAAGATGACAGGTGAGTAGGAGATCATTAATATTATTGTTCATGTTATTGTTATTGTTGATCTCTATACTATTGATGGTATGGGATGGTAGATTTCATCGAGGGAACCAGAATTAATTGATAATAATCATGTAGCTGTAGAGAGAAAATGGTTATACAGTTACTCCAGATCAACTGATATTGCTTTGGGTCAGGGTTCAGAATTTGATGTATGGCATTCCAGATATCAGCAGGGTCTTGAAAGATTTGTAGAATGTTATTTTAGCCAATTTTATATTCCTTTTGAGTTTGTTTCTTATTGATCTAAATTTCACCCAGTGATTAGTAGAATGGATTGATGAGTTAAACATCTGGCTGCATTATCTTGTTGTTTAAGCTCTATGATTTAAAATGTTTTCAACGATGGGGCCAGAGGATGACTACTTTAACATCCTATCAGTGGTGCATGGCTATCATTACATTCAAGAATCAGACTATTAAAAAGTTCAAACTTATCTTCAACTTCATCCACGCCACCATGCTCTGCACAGTATGAAAAGCTTTGAAAATCGTAAAGTTGTAAAGTTTTCGATTCCTGTTTTAATGCCTTCCTAAAATAAGGCTTGTCAATTTATGCTTTTTTAAATAACTCTGATTGAGTAGAAATATTTTAAATTAGCCAGCTGGCTTCTTTCTGCAATTAGAAGAGAAAATCAACAAGCAACAAGATGGCAGAAAATGTAAAAGAGAAACTTTCTTATGGTAAACGTTTTGGACCACAAAAAGGATTGAAAAATAAAATAAAAGCTGTGCACTTAACTATGCGAATCCTGCTATATGATGAAACTCTATGATAAAAGTTGGTGTTGTTTAAAGAAAAGACTACACTTGGAGAGGAATGAAGACCTTGCTAAAAGATAATTAGTGTGGTAGGTGTTTGTTTATTTAAGTTTGTAGCAGACCATAGCCACAGAAAACTGACTATTAACAGATATAGTAACTATTTTTTCTCTAGTATTTTTCTTAAATCACATTTGTCTTCTTCTACAAAGTATATCTGATGGTGAAACACTCTTTATGATTGATTCGTAGATATATAAGTTAGAGTGCAGGTGTGTGGATTCCATGGTAAATAATGGAACAATTACTTACTTACTTCACTACTCATTTTTAAATATTTTTGTGATTTTTCTATCAAGGTGTCAAAATACATATATAAAAACCTGTCAAAAAGCTTTTCACGGCTCATAAAAAAACTTCTTATTGTTTGTTTATACTTATTCCTATTGTTTGTCAATTAAAAAATTATTTATGAATTTAATTATGCAAAACATATTTCCATGGAAATTGAATTATTCATCAAGTGTTTTATAAATCAAAAACAACTTTTTGTTGACAGTCGAAATAGTAAAAACTCTTGAAAAACTGATTTCAAAAATATAATGTGATGTGCTTTAAATTTTGGACCAAGATCATGCTGTATGCTCTAATGAATATAATAAGTTTAAATTACAAAAATACTTCTTTTTTTTTTGAGGGATAGCACCTTTAATGTATATTGTTGATTATTTGATTGATTGTTTTTAATGGTATATTGTATGTAATGTCGGTTTTAATTAGCATGTATGCTACCTTTTATACTCGACAATAAATAAAATTACAAAAAATATAAATATATGAGAAATCATCAACAGCTTGGTAACCCTAGTTCTCACACATAGCTACTACTTCTTACAGACTTTCAATGTTAATTATATTTTGTTTATTGAAGCTCACAATCTTTGTTGAAAGAAAATATACTCAAATCTTATTTAAGCCAAGAAAAATTATTATATCATTAGTAATGTGTTAAATAGTTACTAATTTGTTCTTTAACACTATTGCATCTATAAGAACCAGGTTTTTATGCTGTTGTAAATATTAACATGTGCAAGGTTTATAGAAAAGCATCATCAAATTTTTGTGTATGAAGGAAGTCATTGTAGCACAAGACATAAAAATAGTTAGTTCAGAAAAACAAACACTCTCAATTGTAAAGATTTAAAATATTATTTAAAAAGCCTGCACTCGTTGCGCACCCTAAATATTTACTTTTTACGCTTTATTTACTTTTACCTCTTTTGAAAGATTTTTTGTTCAACTACAATAATGGTGTAAGTTCAAGTGTACCTAAGTTTTAACAGTGAAGAAGGAAGAAAAAGAAAATTATGCATGTTCAACTTCTTTTAACTTGTTTTACTCTTCATTTTGTGTTTTTACACTAAGTTGTGTGAATAAACTCATTTTATATTTATATTCAGATTTCATGTTTTTAATCATAGAAGCTAAAACATTTTTTCTGGCTTATCAGTTTGGAATATGTAAGTTTACTAGGTTTCTCTAAGGGGTGGAAATGTTTTTTTTACATATAAGGAGGTACTCTTTTTTAACATAGCATAAACTGATTCACATGCTTACCTATTATAGAATGCTTGTCTGAAAGATTTTTACAAGGCACTCAATCCCTCCTGTGAGCTTCAGTATAGTCTGACCCAGCACACCCGTCAACTGCTTCATTGTCACCCACATAGTTGCATAACACTGAAGATAGAAGTGGCTCGTTTCTCGAAATGTGTAACGAAGAAAACGAGCATGGAATAGAGATTTATTTTTGTTAACAGGCCTTTTTTCTGGAAACATTTATGGCACATCTATGGAAGACTAGAAACATTGAAATGTAAGGAGATAATAATAAAGAAGTGATAATAGAAGAAGCACATGACAAAAGTAATCAGTGAAATATTTTTTGTTAATTTTGTTTATTACTGTAAATTATATCACAACATATAATCAAATATGTGTATTATTTATGTTATTTCAAATGCAACGTTCATAGAAATAATAAACATTTTTGTTATATATTATGCACATGTGCTGTAAGAAATGTAATCTGTATGTATGTAAAGTCATGTGATCCTTAATAAATCCTTTCATTAAAGTCTGTGTTCTTTTAACCACAAACACTCCTAAAGCATTAGCAGCAATTCCTTGCTATAAACATTTAGCATTAGCAACATTAGTTATGAATTATTTATCTGCACTTTATGCAATCCATGTTTTTCTATCAACTGATTTTTAGCATCTTATTTTTTCTTCAACATCTATTCTTGTAACAGGTCATGCATGTGCATTGTAAAATGATTCCCAGAAGGCACACTCTGTCTGCATCATTGATGTTGTAATAACAACGCAACGCAACGTAGCAACGTAATAACGTAACTATGAATAGGTGTCTAGTGCAGAATATTTTAAATTGTGAAACTTTTTCTTAATAATATTTACAATTCATTCTTATATTCTTATATATTCCTCTACATAACTTTCTAGTTAAAATTGAAAGAAAAAAACAGGAAGTCATTCTTTTTAATAATTAAATAACAGGTGACCCTTGAATATTGCATTGAATATATTTCAGTGACAATTAAACTATTTTATTCAAAATAGAAAATAAATAAAAAATACATAAAAGAAGCATTTTGGTTTTGTATCTATGAGAGAGTTGATATCAAAAGAATACAAAAATGGGTCAAAACTATGTAATAGAAACTTCAATTTAAAGGTAAGCATACACATCTGTTCATGTCTGGTCAAAATTGGTTACAAGTTAAATATTAAAGTGGGTGAAACATAAAATATATTTCTTTAAATATGATAAGAAAGGGATTCTATCTAACCTGTAGCACAGTATAGGCCATACAGTACATCTAAAACATCAATAAATTATACCCAAAGGAACAGTCGATTCAATTAGACCAAAATTGACACAAGAGCGATAGAAGTCCTACAATCATAACAATTGAATAACTTGTTAATTTATAATGACTCATACCTGAAGAAGCACAGAAAGCATGTTCAAACAGGAAGAAAATAGAGCACTCTCTGATATGTGCAGACAAGTCCTAGAAAACATAAAATATAAAATATTTAAAAAATATACAAATGAAGACTGGTAAAACATTATAACATTACTTCCCAGGAGTGACTTTGGTCTGAACAGTTTTAAGGTCTCTCGATAACTCTGAAAACCAAAAAAACAACGAAACAAAGACATTTTAATGCATCCTCCCTTTATCTTAACAATGTTATACTTACTTATTATACAGTAGTAGTGGTAGGATTATTACTTATTATACAGTAGTAGTGGTAGGATTACAATAATCCATCCATGAACCTGACTTGTGGATTCATGTTAAATATTTGGCCCTGAGAATGGACTTCCATCATAAAAAAAATAACACACATTTGTAGCACCATATTTAAAGCAAAACCAATGTAATGCTTTCAGTTTTGTATTGCAAATGAAATGAAAATTGTCATTGCAACAACATTTCCTTCTAGTCTCTGTGCAAGGTCGAATGTTTTTTATGTATAATATAATAAAACAACATTTATTTTAGTTGGTCTGTTCTTTTTCTCTCATTTCTGCATCAATGCATCAAAGCTAACAATCAAACATATTTAGCAAGATTAAATTTTAATTCTCCATTCCATTTTATTTGGGCTACTACAGTACATCCTAAATAAACATTATTGCTAGAAATCTTCAGTCATTCTTGTAGACTACAATTAATTATTGAAAAACTATTTTATGTTAATAAATAAATCTTCTAAGCCCTTTTGCATTCGTCATTGTATTTGAATGATTTTATATACTGGATTGCTCTAAAAGGAGGATAACATACTCAGTGATTGTAATGCAATCCTTCTGTATACTAATTAACTAACTTTTTATTTTTTGAAGATTTATTTTACTGCTACAAAATTTGAAAGCTTACTGCATGATTGCATGATTCCCTAATAGCAGATCATTCCATGTAGTTTTTTTTAAATGAGATGTAGTGCAGTGGTTAACGCTCTTGCCTTTGACGGTGCAACCCCAGGTTTGATTCCCAGCTGGAGCAAAAATTTATGTCTTGTATAGAGGTTGACGGATGAGACGTTGGGCAACGTTTCCACATTGGAGGGACCTACTGTCCTTGTGGGGCCATGTCCACTATATGTTATATGTTGTTGCGCCACTAGTCTGACAACATACATTAATTGTCCTCATCAGCTAGTGGTGCAGTGATGTGTACGTGAGTGTGTGTAAGGTGTTAATACCTAACTTGAATAGAAAAAAAAAAAGAAAAAGAAAGATGTAGAATTAATTATGTCATATAAAAGTCATCTTTCTATATTTTTGCATTAAAGGAGAACGGAGAATTCAAAATAATTCAGTCTAAATTTGTTCATTACAATGCAAAAATCAATTTTAGAAAGTTTAACGCCACAAAAACTTTTAATTCTGAAGATATTTGCTTACAAACTTAGGTAATATTGCCTCACGCTGCTCGCCATTTTATCGTCGTCTGCTAAAAATGAAGAAGTCTGAGCACTAAATTTGTGTGTCATTTTCGTGACAGGACATATCAAAACAAGCCAAGATGATTCAGTGTTGTTGTAGTCAGAGCAAAGCTCTTATTGACAGCTGAAGCATTTGCAGCATTAATAATCATTTTCATAATCAATCAAAGATCAAAGATTTTCTAATGTTTTATAAAAACATAAAGACTTTTCTCTGAA
>JANTOQ010211477.1:3669-13967 GCA_027564595.1 Bythotiara depressa | reverse complement strand
TGATGATCATTAAATACAACAGGACAAACAAGGATATAACCTTCATGCACAGAAATAAAAAATTTGAATAATAAAAGTAGTTCGCATGCTGAAACATATTAGTGAAGACTGGAGTAGTGCATGCAAGGAAAGAATATTTATTTCACGTCTAAAGATCATAAAAGAACACACAAATAAATAAAAATACAGAAACAAAATATTTACCGGAACGTCGTTGAGGAGTTGTATCGTGCATTTCTATACAACATAAACTTTCTCAGTTAGTTTACATTTGTTGACACTGGCCACACAAACACCAGTCATTGTTGCTAGCTCGTGTATGTTCATTCTCACTGTGATTATCGAAGAATCAGGAGACTCAGTAGAACGGAGTTTCTTGGACGAACCGTAGTGAACAGGATTCCTAGACTTAGTTGGCTCGTGAGAACATGGCTCAGTACCGAATTCTTCAAAACTTTCATAATCCGAACTTGATGATGACCGAGAAGATATTAAATTATTTTGAAGAAACTTGTTTGGAATTTTAATTTAATAAATTTCATCCAGGAACCCTTCTCCAGTAGATAACGAAAAGTTTTCCCTCTCGTGACGTCACGATAAAAGCTCGCCTGAAGTTCTAAAACTTTCTGATTCAACATAGCGAACGGAGTAGTCATGGACTGAGAAGAAACTTTTAAAAGTTATGACGAATTTATTATTCCTGTAAGGAGAGAATAACGAAAGTGTAGTTTTGGATGTATTTTCTGTCATTATTAAAGTTTGATAACAGACCGAACTTCTCCTTTAATAGTTTTACCATTTAGAGCCATCGTAGGCGAAAACGTGATGCAAAATATGAGACAATAAACCATTCTAATGTTCGACTTTCGCTTTTTGATTTTAATATTTTATTAGATATGCGTAATATTAAACATCAACCAAGAAAAACAATGCTGTCATTTTTTTGTTTTGGATATTATTATTTGTGAGAAGATGATGGTGGATGATGGTTCCACAAATTTTTTAATTAGTTTTACAAACCAAACACATAATACAAGAACGTGTCACAGGAGCCCATTCACGTATTGCATTACTGGTGCACACACACACACACACACACACACACACACACACACACACTGTGTGATAGGACTCGAACGCATAACCTCTGGATATACCCATGCCAGAAGAATAAATACTCCTGAGGTATCAGGTCGTATCGAGTTAAAGCTGGGAATGAACCGCCGAAGATAGTTTAATAATTCACAGAAGAGATGCCAAATGTACCAAGAGTCATTTTATAATGGTAGTCAAAAAAGTTACGGAAAAGGTGTTAAGTTTATAACCAATATTATTCTAAAAGTGATGGAAATGCTTCCAACAATAAATATGAAGGGGCGGTAATTTAAACGACTCCGTTTAACGTTTGACTAAAAGACTTACGGATCATAATGTGCTTTAGTACTTTAGTCCTTTCTCTTCAAGCGTCCACAGCACGAGCATTGTAGATATTCACTGGAAACCGTTTAGGATAGTGCTTCCTTTTTTTTCTTCTTGCAAAACTTATTAGGAAAGTGTCCTTACTCCGCTGATCTGTATGATTCAGCGAGTGAAAAATACAAAAATGGACCGATTCTTAGGAAATTGAGGCACGCTACCTAAGATGCAACAAACCATTCATCATTCGACCATTCAATAAGGCAATAATTAATTAATTAATTAATAGAAACAATTATAATACTGTCTCTTTATCAGATTGGACACTTTTGTATCAATTGGGCAAGATTACCTAGATACTTTTGGTTCCTTAAATATTACGAATTAACTTTATTTTTTATCTGTTTCTTAACAATGAAAATAAGGTTTACCGCGGACCACAACTGAATCTTATATTAAATATTACGAATTAAACTTATTTTTTATCTGTTTCTTAACAATGAAAATAAGATTTACCGCGGACGACAACTGAATCTTATATACTATCTACGTCTCAACCGCCATAAACTTATCAAACTTTTCAGGTTAATTACATCAAAAAATTGTCAAAATAAAGTGGTTGATAGTTCCGTAAACCCTTTTGTTTGTAATTGGGAAAGGTTGGTCTTAGATGCGTATGTTGATTGCCTTAAATATATTTATAATGTAAAACTCGAAATTTAAAGTAACTATAAAGCGTTTCAATAATAATTTTGACCGCATTGTTTCTTATTTTTTCTGTCGTTTGATTTTTTGTATTAGACCTCCTCTTGCAGAGAGAAGAAAGATCTTGGAAATCTGTCTGTATTTACTACGGTTTTACTACAGAATCACCCGTGACACCTCTTAAATATTTAATCTACTGGCATTACGAACTGTGGTAGCATCCAGATGCTTTCATCAAGAACAGTCGGTGGTAGTGAAGTACACTCGTAATCAAGGCATTAAGTGTTTCAGTCCTATCGCGGACAGTGCAAAGACCGTCACGTCTGTGTGCTAGTGTTCTCCTGTGTCTCAGTCTCGTGAGGTTACCATGTTTGTGTTTAAAAAAGTTCTTTGAGATCTAAATATAGAAATGAAACAAAGTCCTGATTGCAATAAAAGTTTTTTCTTGCTCTAAGCTTAGAAGTCTTTGTCTCTTCATATTGTTGACATATTCATATCATTTGTGGATTTATCGTGGTAAATTTGTTATCCTTTATCAAATGTTCTAGGTGGTATATTATAGATGTACGGTCCCACATCTTTGTAAGGTAAGGATGTAGACGATGTGGTTTGTTAGAAGTTCTTGTAACATTTTCACTTTTCCTTGTATAACCTCTATACTCCTGGCGTATACTTTCTTTACTGTCTCACTGTGAGTTACCTCTCAACTGTTCCTGATATACTATTATTATTTTTATATATCGCAGTAGATATCCTTTCAAACTTCTAAGCTAGGTATAGTAAGTAACCGGTGTTATTACATGATGGGTCAGTATATAAGAGTATGTTGTTTACAAATGAGTGTTTTGATTGAGGATCAATAAAGGTTACAGATACAATTACCAGTTAACCCTTTAATTAATGTATTTTGTCCCAGGAAAGGAATAAAATAATTGATTTTTCGAGGGCGTTAATTATTGGAAAAGTAATGTAAAATAAATTTAGTAAAAGCTGGTAAATACCCCCTGGTTCCTCAAAATATTATAACGTTTTCCAACGGGAACTTTAATATAACCAGGAGGTATGCTTACGCATTAAAGGGTTGATGATACCGTTAACAACGCAATGAATTTATGTACAAGAAGATCAACTTCATTTTCTCCAAGAAGATAACAAGTGTGAAAACAATGTTTGAAAATCAATGCGGTGAGACGTTTGTTTCTTTGTAATGATAATAAATTATATACTTACACTGTGACATCCATCCACTATTGAGGATCCTTCTGAGCCGTCATCACAAATAGACATGTTGCCTTCCTCCATTGGACTACGTGGTGTTGTAGGAGATGGTGCCAAGCCATTCTAAAACGAGGCATGAAATCGTTGTCAATAGTAGTTGTAGGATTGTAACAAATCCAATTAATTGTAGTACAATTTCAGATTTAGAAACAATAAACCAATGACAATAGAAAACTTTCATTTCACTGGTTCTTATTTATGCAATTTTAAGTCCTGGTAGATTCTAACAACTGTTTAATTATATAAAAACATTTTTATCTATTGCTCTTTTACAATCAATGGAAAGCAGCCACCTTGTTACAATACTGAATTAAATATGAAATCTGTATTCTAGGCTATTATAGTAGGAATGGTGTGTAGAAAATGGAAAGCATATACCGAAAGCAGCCAACGGAGGTGTGTTGGTTCTGCCATAATGAGCTGTTCTAAAGATCAGATTTCCCCTCTCCTGGTAAATTGGGTTTTTGAAGAAAAAAATTTTTCTGGTAAATGTGTTGTACTATGAGTTGTTAATGTTCTGACTGCCTGGAAAAATGAACACCTAATTTCCTAGAATAAAGAGATAGGAGCACTTCCTGGGATAAAGAGGTGTTCCAAGGAAACCTCAATTATTCTTTTTATTTGATTCAAGAACGTATTTCATCTGGCAGGTAAAAACACCTGTTTTCGTAGAACCGACCTACTGGCTGCTTCTGATATACTGTGTACGCAATGCTCTTTGTAAACGTTCGATTATAATTCTTTTCTTTTGAGATCTATCAACTAATGTTAAATGAACGAAGGATAAACGAAAGAAAGACACACTTGCTACACAGAAGTTTTATATTAAGTACCAGATACCTATAAAATATAAAGTAAATATTTGGTTTACCCCTTTTATGCTGACCTTTATACGATTATTTTATTGGACGCTTTTACATATTTTTTAAAGATATTTAATACGCATACGCATTTACTTTAAATAAAGCGTTGTAAGCTTTTTTGTATGGAAACATTAGTTGGCAGGGTTCGTAGCGCTTCTTGTATGGAAACATTAGTTGGCAGGGTTCGTAGCGCTTCTTGTATGGAAACATTAGTTTATAAGGTTCGTAGCGTTTCCTCCGGTTCTTTAACCCCATACCACCTGGTGCTCCCGGAAATTATTCAAATCTGTACTCATTTCTTTGCAGTTTTGTTTTTAAGAATAAGGTTGGTAAAAGTTGATAAGTCCCCCTGATCTTTCATAAAATTAAAAGGGTTACTATTAGGAAACTTACATTAGGCAAGAGTTGTATCCAGGCATTTTAGGGTTAAAATTCCGTTAGAGAATCAGAGACGGAGAAGGAGAGTGCTTTGCACCACTACAGCAAAGTTAAAGGCGTTTGTTAGTATGATAATGCTATAATTGTTGAAGGTGTTGGAAGTGCAAATAAAAGGTTAATTCTGCAATATAATCATGTTTCATGCACTGATGTGTTACCAATAACAATATAATCATGTTTCATGCACTGATGTGTTACCAATAAATCAAAACAGATTATCGACAGCTACGTCATGAGTGAAGGAGGATTTAAAAGTTGACAGAAATATGCAGCGAAAGCGTAATATTTTTTCGATGAGAGCAAAGTGCTGTTGAACACCTAAAACTTCACATTCTTGCAATATATTGTTAAACTAAAATTTGGAATATTGCAATATTTTTAGAGTTCGAATTGGTAAATTATTTCTTAAACCTTACTGTGTGTTGTCCCCAGAACAACAACTACGTCATTGTGTGCAGGAAGATTAATAAGGAGTAAATGTTTACAAAATTAAGTTGGCCGAAATATGCAATGAAAGTTTGCTTCATGTTTCAGGATAGCCAGTCTTTTTCTCTGGGAACAAAGTGTTGTTGAAGACACCTAAAACTTTATATTCTTGCAACATAGTGTAAAACATTGCAATATATTTACAGTTTGAATTCCCCCTTAATAACACCCAACTCCCTTAATTACACCCAACCCCCTTAATTACACCCAACTCCCTTAATTACACCCAACTCCCTTAATTACACTCAACTTCCTTATATAAACACAACACCCTTATATAAACACAACTTTTGAATTGGTAAATTATTTCTTAACCTTTTTTACTGTCTGTTGTCCCCAGAAAAGAATTAAATCAGTTTCTTTGCTATTTTGCTTTTACTATGGTGTTGATGGAAATATGTTGGTAAAAACTGGTGAGAATAATGGACTATGCATAAGTTTTTGACATGCAGATATTAAAATATTTGAATGTAAAAACGTACAAATGATGCTCTTCTCTGAGAATGTAGCAGATAGCTAAAGGAATGCAGGCATTACCACAAAATGCGTCACTCCTCCAAACACATAAACAGATACTGATAAATTATGTGTTAAGCCAATTATTTCAGTAATCTATTTTTAGTAAAACTATTGGATAAACCGAATGAAAGAGTCTCAGAATTTTGATAGCTAACAAAAATGTATCACGTACAAAATAAAGGTTAGAAAATAGAACTGATATCTGACGTAGCTATTTGAGAGTAACATGGCTGTATCAAATTACCCGCATAGAAAAGGGGTAATTTTTTAAGTACCAACGAAACACTAGCTATGTGATATTAGAAATAATAAAGGTTTTAGTATATAGCTTATAAATGTTTTATATGGGTCAGTAAATTCCCAAGGTGTGATATCTGGAAAGAATTAACGGAATATGTTCGTGACTGGGTATACCTCCTGCTTATTGCAAAAGGCCTATTAGAAACTTTTATAATTTTATGAAAACCAAGGGGGTCTTATCACCTTATAGCAACTTTAATCTTCCATTTATTTCCAAATATTAACCCCCCTGGAAAACACAAAACTGCAAAGAAGTAAGTAATGTTTTAAGTCATTTCCAGGGACGCCGCTACCAAAGAGTTCACGGAATATGTTCCGTTTATATTAGGTTTTGTAGAATCAACAAAATATTTAGTAACTACAAATACATGCACATAGTAAGATCACATTCATTCTAGTTCTCGCTATGTAAGTAACCAAAGCAGCAAATGTCAGTCCTACGATATTCATTCAGCTTTCATTTTCTACCTACATACACTAATCGTTTTGTCTTTAGTATTCAACTTGTAGCTTTCTTGTTAAAAACAAAAAACTGCAGAAGATTTCATCAACAAACACTTCTGTGTGATTGTTATTATTAACCTAAAGTATAAAAAGTTTATATTTATGTGCATTGCGTTACATGTATCACACCTTCTTTTTAGTTCTTTTAAGACTTCCTGTGACATACGCAAATCTTTTGAACGCCATGCCATCTTGAACTTTCTTCGTACCTTTGGTCGTCATATTTATTCATAAAACTCATATAATAAAAAATAAATCAGTAAAGGTTTTAGATATAACCTTTCTATAAAAACGTTATATATATTGACATTATGACAAGCTGTCATTAGAAAAACGTTTATTTACTCTATAAATTTACTCAACTCCTCTTTGAATAAGATTCCTCAATTTTGAATCACTTTGAGATGTCTCTTAACGTATAAAAACAATGAAGCTAAATCAACAGTGCAGGAGTAAGCTTGCTGAAGTTCAAATATTGTTAGAATAAATAATGAGGTCCTTTTTTATTTACGTTCAAGAGTAAACTTCATCAACGCCTTTGTTCTGAGCTTAGAGGACTCTTGTAAAATACGATGTGAATTAGACCGCACGGAACAAACGCTTACCGCCGGTCCACATGCAATCAAGTCTAGTTTCCTGTGAAGAAGAACTTGCTATTGTAGTGAATTAGTCAAGTATATACACACAGATGGAGAACGGCGGTTAATATCGTCATCAGGTGATGATGAACGCTTGTAATAATCGAGTTTTATACTACGTCATGACTCCATAACACTATCCTACGGAAGGGTTTTGCATGAGGTAATATAAAGTTTATGTGTGCTTCGTGCATTCCATATCATAGTTTGTTTCATCTTATTCCATCGTTTATTTCATGTACATTTCATTGCGGTCGTATTTCGATCCCCTTTATCAGCACAATCGGTTCTTGATTCTTTTTAAAAACCAACAAATGATAAAATGATGATGCCATGAAAACAGAATTGCAAACAAAAATATACTCGCCAAACAAACATACAACCTAAACATTTAGCCGCCGCCATCGTCCTTCAAATAAAATATTCTTTACATCCATCGTATGCTAGCTATGTTTTCTATCTACCTTATTGGCCCTTATTCTTCCAGGAATTTTAGGCTTTTGGCGAAAATAAAAGGGATTTTTTTCCTTTCACTGCGGATTTTTTTTTTTTTTGAAATTTTGCGCTTTAAGTTTTGTAAATCCAATTTTCATTCCTATTACCCGAAGTTCCTTAAATGCCTAAATTAGGCTAGCAAAATTGTTGCTCTAAAACCTTTCTAGAGGATTATTTGTTGTTTCCCACCACCTTAGGACATTTCTAGAACCCAATTTTTTTCAAAACTATCTGTTACTTTCACTTTAAAACTTAAAAACCAGCTCTTTTAAACCTTAGGTAACGTGATAATTCTATATAAAATAAAATACCTGAAATTATGACCATTTAAATAAGCGAATGGGCTTATACTTTTCAAAGCTTTTTTGACCCAAGTGCAATAGAAACACGTGACAATGTTAAAAATTGGGAAAACTGCCCTGAATGGCGGAATCCCTAATTTTTAGTTCGTATTTCCTAGAGTGTTCCGGTTAACGGGGTTACACTGTATATCTATTCTATCAGCTAATGAAAACATCTGTTATCTAAGCGTACATTAACCCTTGTAGATCCCGAATGACTATTTTAGGCGTCTCTATACCAGTTCTATTACAGTGCTAATATTTCTGGAACATGAGAGGTTCAGGATGCGGATGATAGAGATGATAGGGATGAGCTCGTTACATTAAAATTCTGCGTCTGATGGTGTTGTTTGATGCCATTACGCGAACTGGTGGAAGAGTTACAATTTTTGAAAAAATGCTCCGGAGTCAAGGGTTAAAAGTCAAGGGTTAAAATGACATTTTTGATTCGAATGCATAATGTTTTCCTTACTTTTGCATATCAATTGCCATAAGAAACAATGAATAAAGCTGTGGAAAAGAAGTAGGCGTTGGCATCTGTCAGAAAAATATGAGAAGAAACCTCATCAGAATAGGTCTACTAAGCAAGGACAAATATCTCCCTTCTGGAGCAATTGGACATTAGAATTTAGAAAACAATTACGTCAATTAAGCTCATATGTTTGCAGTTCCAATTAACAGGACTGATGTAGAACAGTTGTTGCTTTTATCAACAGCTAAACTTTTTATTTGATATTTTCTTTTACCATGACGGAAAACAAACAAACAAAATACCTTAGTAAGGAGGTCTCGTTGCTTATTCAACATGGCTGCTAAAGGAGTACAGATTATTTCAATGTTTGTACTATATTAAATTTTAGAATACTATGTAAAAGGCAATAAACTATTTATTATTCGTAGACCCTTACGAATGAAGCCTATGAGGCGTGATCCTATCGCACTTCCTTTCAACATCCCACAACTTAATCTTTCCATACATTATTCTAAAGAAAGTACTGGAATGCAACATAAAACCCACGTTTTAATGTCCAATATTTTAGTACCTAACTTAACGGGATAAGAATTTGCGAAGATTAATCATGTCTAGTCTATCGCTAGCCTACCAACTGAATCGCTGAGTTTATTCTAGTGTAGGAGCTGGGAAATGTTATCGAAAAGTTAGTAATAAATTAATCTATAATATTTTTTCTTCTGTTAGGTATCTGTATATTGTATCTATTATAATCGTAACCTAATTAAAAATAATCAATAATTAATTTAAATGAAAATACTGAAGGTAAGTTGCGCGTAATTAAAATCATCTGTAGAAGAAGGTTTTTTTAAACCAATGTGATCAAACTTCCAGAAGCAGTCAGCAGAGATAAAGATAGGTGTACTTAACTGCGAAGAAGTACGTTCTGGAATCAAATGAAGAAAAAAATTGGGGTTTCCTTAGAACACCTGTTTTTCCAAGAAGCGATCCTATTTCTCTTAGAACACCTCTTTTCGTAGGAAAAGTGGCTGCACCTCTTTTTTCTAAGAAACGAGGTGGTTTCTCCTAGAACATGTCATTTTGCCAGGAAGTCAGAAAATTTGCAACTCATATACCAGTTCAATTTACCAGGAAAATACAATTTTTTCTTAGAAAAGCTTGACTTGCCAGGAAAAGAAACCTGCAATTTAAAACAACTCGTTTCGCTAGGAAAGCCAACTTCATAATTTCTGCAGAACAGCTTTATTTACCTATCTTTTCCTCTTTTTGTCAATGAAGTATTAGTATTTTCTCTATCAACTTTCACTTACTTTTCAGGAAAATTATTGTCTAAGTTATAAGCGCTGTGGGATGGAAAAATATCCAGTCCCTAGTCGAACTTAACTTCTGCCAGTCTGTATGCAGGCTAACCCTTCCTCTATTTATAAAACGTCTGGGGAAGGTCGGTTTGTCATGTTTCATTTCAACATGCTTTTATTTCGGCATTGCTTCAAACTATTAGGCGTTATTGGCATAGACGACCTATAAATATGACCTGCGAAGGCTTCATCACTGTATTCAGTCCTTCTCATAGACTTAATTGTATTTACAGATGCTCTTAAACTAAATCAGCTTTCTCTAGACACGTTTTCAATATTTACCATAAAACAGAAAGCTATAAAGTTTGTTTGCATTGTTTACATATTTCTAAAGTGACCTTTACCATTTGATCTTTACACTTTGCATAACGGTTGGAACATGTTTCTTATTAAAAATATTAGGTGACAGAGGCTTGGTTTACTCCTTCAGCCATTAATCCGAATTTTCACTAGGTGGGATTTTTTGTGCGAAGCATTTGGTTTCT
>JANTOQ010211366.1:0-13967 GCA_027564595.1 Bythotiara depressa | reverse complement strand
ACACAAAAAAAGCTCAAGAGCTTTATTTCCATTGTGGTCCAGTCCCTATATAAATATTTAATACTGAAAAAAATAAAATAATAATAATAATAATGATAATAATAATAATAATAAAAAAAGTGGGTGATGCCTGTAATGCAATATTCGTGTGTCGAAAGCATCCAACAGAGGAAATAGGTGTTCTAGAGGTGTGTCAGTCCTGGAGAATAGAGCAGTTCTAGAGAAATTATTAGTTTGGCTTTCCTGGAAAAAGGTGCTGTTCTAGAGACCAGCTTTTCCTTTCCTGGAAAAAAGAGCTGTTCTAAGCAATAACAAAGATGCTACGTCCTGTAAAGTGAGCTGTTCTTAAGAGTGGTATTATATTTGACCTCCTGGAAAAATGTGCTGTTCTAAGAGAAACTCACCTCCTTCCTGGAAAAATGAGGTGTACTAGGAGATGATTACGTCATTTGGGGAAAAGAGCCTCTTCCTGGAAAATAGGTGTTCTAAGAGAAATAAGAACGCTTCCTGAGAAAAGAGGTGTTCTACTAAGGAAACCTCAATTTTACTATTCATTTGATTCCATGGAATTTTTTCCTGGCAGTTAAGAAGACCTGTTTTCTTGGAACAGTTCTATTGGCTGCTTCTGCAGTATGCTCGTGCGATGCAGTATTGTGAAATGTACGTGTCTGTAAAGCTCTCATCACTGACCATGACAGTTTCAAAAACCATTACACATTTCTACAGTCTACAGATTCGATTTGTGTGAAAAGAAAAAAAAAAATGACATTGCCAATTTATTTAAAGACTATGTCGCTGCTTTTAAAAACGTTTAGGTTGATAAAATTGAAACCTCGTTTCCAGAGCTATTTTTCAGTTTCAATGTTATATCAAATATGTAAAAAACGGCTCTGGACAGGAGGTTGATCACATTGAGTGGCGGCTGTATAAAGGTTTTGCGCAAGGCGATGAGGTGTCTTCGTGGAACACACGTAATAATAAAATATTTTGGTGGATGTA
This sequence comes from Bythotiara depressa, assembly GCA_027564595.1. Classification (NCBI taxonomy): domain Eukaryota; kingdom Metazoa; phylum Cnidaria; class Hydrozoa; order Anthoathecata; family Bythotiaridae; genus Bythotiara; species Bythotiara depressa. The sequence continues at coordinate 12,968 of JANTOQ010211366.1, read as the reverse complement.
CGATATTGATAAATTTTCCGAGGATATTCAGATATGCAGATTAAATCATTAAATGGGAATCACCCTCTATGAGAATGAAAAGTTTATTTCTTGCTTTTATATTTACTGAGCATGAAAAGTGCGTGTTTCTTTCTTGTTTTTATATTTACAGAGCATGAAAAGTTTTGATATGTAGTTTATTATTATACAGATGTTATCCACAATCAAAGACAAAACATTTATAAGTTGCGCTGTTTCTGGTATCAACCGTGTTTACCTAATTTCCATATAAGTGTCCAGAAAACAAAATAGATATAATTGATGTCGAGAAACTTCGTAGGGATGCGCATGTCTATGTATTTTCATGAAAAACATCGGAGGTCGTCCTTCCTTCACTTGAACTGTGCATTTCAGGCCATAAATCTTCAAAATGGCCAATTGTGAGGCAAGCGAGGCACCTCTACATGTTCAACCGTGTTGTACAACCATAGAACATCAGTAACAAAGCATCTAAGTTCCTTAGAACTCTCTCTAGTTATACTATTGGCCCTTTTTCGCATCACTTTTGGCACACTAATTTGGTAACTGTAGCGCGTTGTTCTGATGTATTACGACCGCCTGCTCTTTCTGTTCTAAATTACGTTTGCTGAATAATATAAGTGGCTGGTTTGATGGGAACAAATGTAAACAAACAAACATGTGCTATTATTTCATGTGCTTGTTTTATATGGCAGTAAATGTCTTTAGATAGAACAAGCTAGCTAATTAAGGAAAGGAAAAGGTTTTTTAGTTGTTTTCAGTTTCAGAATGACAAAGGAGAGTTCTTTAACATACCTTCCGTGTTTTGTAGGATCGCATACATTTCAGCAGATATTATGCGCCATATTTTTACCACTATTCACAATAACTATGAAATTATGTACTATAATATCTGCTGAAATATGTGAAATTGTGTAAAATACGTTATGTGTTATACGTTATGTGTTACAGAACTATACTTTGTCACTCTGATTGTGAAAACATAACTGAAAAATCATTTTTCATTCTCTAGTAAATGCAACTTAAGCAAGAGGCACTTTTTCAAAGGCCAATAAGAATTTTTGCAGAAAAATGCTGATATAAGCATTCTCAGATGCCATTATGGGATTTTTTTGCATGGTTTTATAGCCCTATGGTGGCTGAAATGTGTGCCAATTTTTATGTCTAAAACATCATCGAATCCAAAGTTATAGATGGAGGCATGTTTTGCCTCTAACGATGAATGTATACATCTTTTCAATATGGTGGTGCAAAGCATTTCATGACTCTCTTATCCAGTGTCTAATTTTTCACAGTCCCCTTTCTGTTGCTCAAATTTTTTCGTAGCTCCTTAAAATTGATAGGGTTGGGTTAAACGGGTCACGAAAAATAGGTGCTTTACATGGGGGAGGGGGCATTGAGGTGGGCTATGAGTTTTTTGCTTCCCGGAACCGAAGGGCTGTTAAAAATTGTGAGTATTTTGGAAAATTCCTTCCGGCACACTATCCTGCATTAATAATGACTGGTCACTTATTAGCCACTAATGACCCAAAACAAGCCTAAATTGCCTAAAATATAGACGATGCGTACAATAGCACCAAGGCAGTTCTTAATTGAATCAGAAAGTTGCAAAAATAATTATAGAAAGCATTCTTAACAGTCATTTAAACAGTAAAAGGATCATTAGAGAATTGCCATAAATGCTTTTTACAGAAACGACACACCGCTAATATGTGTTTATTTAACAAACGGCGCGTTATTCGCTAAAATTGCCGAAAAAAAACTAATTCGATTTCGCATAAAAATGTGTTCACTTTAGCGGAAGCTAACAGCTAATTTAAAAATAATACCTTACTGGTCCTTATTTCGCCGGCCCTAATTTCCACCAACGCATAATCCAGTATTAGCGCTGGCCGCTTATAACTCCGAGAGGGGTCACGAATCAGTTGTATACCTACTTAACGTTTTGTATGCTGTTCAAGATCGCGTTTCGTCAAATTATCGTAAATGATTGCATTTTGATGAAGACGTCCAATAGACACACACACACACACACAAAGCAAAAAGTGCTAGAATAGAGCTTGAATTGTGCTTTTTCTTCAAAAAGATATTGAAAAAATTTCAAAATTTACTTTTTCAAACTAACGCCACCTGGACTCATAATTTTAAAGTAAACAGCCCTACGCCGCCCATAATTTCCGCTACTAGGTCAAAAATAGCGCCTCTTAGAGCCGGCGAAATAAGGGCCAGTAAGGTATTTAGATCTGCTACAATCCTGGCAATAATATATTGACACAAAGCGACAAAAATTCAAAACTCGAATTTCACAAGTGCTGCGAAAGTGTTCATTGATATAACTAGAGAAATGATAGACTAGAAAAAGTCGTTCTTAAATAGTCCGGTAACAGCGAGTGCATAGCGCGAGAGAGTTCTTTCTTCCGGGGGACGCGCTTCACTTTGCCGCCGCGCGAGTGAAGGCGAGTAAAGAACGACGCTTGCTAGTCTAGAGAAATGATTAAACTTTTCTAGTTTAGAATGATCTGAGGTAGAGAAGTGATCGTGGCTATGCAGCACCGTTGGAAAAGGGGAGTGGTGTCGTTATCCTCCTCATTGGTCCATTTGTGACGTCATAAAATTTGAAATAAGGACAATTTCTGATGTTTTTTGATAAATCACAGTGGCACGAACAATCCTACGCGGTTTCCCACCATTACCTACCCATATCTCGTACAATGGGCACGCGAAGGGAAAGGTGCTAACACACAAATCAGCATAAAACGCCAAAAGTGCCATACTTAATGGTCACGATTGTAATCGACTCTTATTTTCCTTTAAGGACCCTATACCTAAATTCTTACGCTCTGGACTAATTTAGAAATTCTTACGCTCTGGACTAGTTTATAAATTTATGACGTTACTAATGGCAAAACCAAACGCCGTTTTAAAGTCTGCATGTCTGAGCGTTTGGGTAATCGCCTTTAACCGAAAAACGAGTGAAAACTGGTTACCAGACTCGACCGCTGTGTTTGACTACTTAGTTATGGCTTCTCCGTTTAAAAAAAGTTTAGAATCCTTAGTCGTGTGCCAAACACTTACCTTGATGGAGAGCCTACTAATAGAGCGTGACAGACCAACTATTAATATGTCCATTAAATCAACGCCTCTAGTCATTTTGTAATATCCATTGTTATATTTTTAAACATTAATTTTTTTCAAAAGATGTATTGGGTCATTCTCTATATCTCTACCAAATTGTATTTCCTAAGGTTGTGTATTGCCAAATAAAATATTTCCATATATAGTAAACTTAATTATTACATCACAAGTTTTAAGAAGTGGCTTGAAAATCGCTGCCTTAAAAGTGCTTACAATTGCAATATCTCAAGAACCGCTTGGTATTTTTTGATAAAATAAAAAGGGTTTTTCATCATTTTTGAAGGGCTTTCATAAGGCCAACTTATTTTTATGCAGGAATCCCTTTGATAAATACATGGACTTGCGTTAATATGTTGTTTTGTATTACTTTGTGCAGCTTTCCATCTCAAATTTTCCCCAAAGCAATTAAATCTTCTGCTGCAACTTCAAAGAAAACGCTAGCCCTTAAATCCTGCTCTTATTACGGCATGTAACTCTACAGGCCTGTGTAAAAATAAATTAACGCAAAGATGTTAAGACAATGCTCATTATTCTAACGTTTCTATGTGAAGAGGTCGTCCACCAGATTAACAGCTGCAGCTGTAGGATTAGCAACCACAGGCGGTATTGGTCAAGCATGAGATTCCTTACGTTACTTGACGGAAAGCATTCAATAAAATCATCATGGTTTATGAATGCCCGATATTGTCTATTAATTATTTACATATCAAATATTATTTCATCGTACTCCTAGTTAAGTCGCATTCAAGTCAACGATTATCTTTATTGGATATTATAAAATAGCTCTCCTCCATTAAAACCCGATATTTCCGATAACAATGAGAGTTTAATTAAGACGTTCCCAGTTAGAATCGTTGGTTGCTACTAAAAACGTATTTCGTGATTACACTAGAGCTTAGCGGGATTCACGAGTCAAATTACTATAAATAGATATCTGTAATCTACGTCTTCTGTTGTTAAGGGCCCGTTACACACAACGATATTCTCAAAAAAATGCTGAATTATATAATTCTAAAAATATTTTAAAAATGTTTTAAAAATATTTTTCTTTATTCAATATTTGGACCTCGTGGCGCACATAATATGGCTGAAGCAAAGAAAAACAAGAGAAAGTTAGGTTTAATTACAGTTTGTGGAGCCTCTCTTTCTCTGCATAAGCAAAAGAAAAAACCTCAACGTAAATATTGGGTTCGCCCTTGGATAGACAACCGTGAAAATAATGGTGCCTACTATACAATACTGAATGTGTAAAAACATCGTGGAACGTTTCTTGCCATGTTAAAATAATTTGTTAATACGAACGTGATTAAAGTTCTTTAGAGTGAGGTAAGTGCAACCCGAAAAGAGACTTTTTTAAATTATGATTTTCAGTTAGTATAGTTATTGGGGATCGAAAAAAAGTTCGGTTCACCAGGGTTTTCTGGGGCGTTGAGGAATTATGGGTATTTTTCCAGGGGATCAAAACGTTTACATTTTTCGTTCTATCAAAGTAAAGAATGGAGGTTCTGACATTTCTGTTAAAATCTTTGGATTGAAAAAGTTACTGACTTGAAACTTTACACATTATAAGTACTTAATCTTACCTAGAACTGGGTAAACTTTTACCCCAAATTGAGATATTTCTTTAAATATAAGTTATATGTGCCTGGATTCAAATTTATTAATATTGTTTTCATTTTCTGAAAAACTATCACAGCAGTTTAACATAATTTCACCAGGGTTTTCTGGAATTATGGGTATTTAATTTTATCGTTTTCATTTATTGTTCTGTCAAAGTAACAGAATGGAAGTTATTGACATTTCTGCTCAAATCATTGGGTCGAAAAAAGCTATAGGCTTGAAACTTTGCATACTATTAGTACTTAACCATACCTACAATTTAAGAATATTCTCGATTCAACATGGCATATTATTTTTGCTGACGTCAGCAATTTTTATGAGTTTTCCCTCAAAGTTACACTTTGTCCCTAGATTCAATTTTTTGTTGTACAGTTTTCATTTTCTGAAAGCTTAATTACATTTAATAATAGTTTATTCTTCTAAAACAAACATTGTCCCGAAAAAGTCTAATAAGTGAAAAGTAATTAATATACAATAAGTGATGTGTGTAGATTTCACAGCTGGCGACAGGAAGGTTTACATTATATTTGTTCCAAGAACTAAAAGTATGAAGTAAGTTATTTCAGTGTTCTTATGTGTTCTGTTAATGCATGACCTAAAAATGTCTATTGTGTATATGTAAACTTAGTTATAAACACTTCACATCAATTATAGAAGGAAGGTCCTCGGTAGAAGCAAACAAAAGTACAAAATTAGTAAATTACAAAAATTGGATGTTAATATTATTTTAGTTTAATTGGTTTTAGTTTAATTTAAATGTAAGTATTCTTTGTTTTAATTAATATTTTGAATAAATTATGTGTGCATATCTTAGGAAAGAGAATATGCTTAAATAATAAATAATCACTGTAATTTAGGCAAATGGAATGTGTACCCATGAAAAGCCTTTCAGAAAATCAGCATAAAAAGCTACTGGACAAAACAAACACATATCTCAATGTAACCGCAAGAAGGAAAGCTTGACCCTTTACTTTAGTCCATGGAATACTCCTAGAACTTTGTTACAAAAAGTTTACAAGCATACTAGCACCTTCAAGAAAAATAAAACAAGTAGAAATCCTACCAGAATCACAACGATTAAAACGTCAAAAAAAAAACTGACTCAAATACCGACCTATTCCCAAAGGCATGTTTTTAATGTGGAATGTATCGAAAAAGAATGGTTAGTACAACAAATAATGCTTACATAATCGCAACAGATAGTGTTGCACTAAATCTTAAATCAGCAGCACTGAAGAAATATGATCAAGCTCGAATAATCCAATTTCAAGCAACTGATGACGCGCAGTATAAACATCCACAGTACCTCAATTAAAAAGAACTAAGAATGCATAAAGAAAGTTATAGAGACTATGTTCGGTGCCTTCAAGAAGATCCAAAGGGCGATTTGCAATCAAATGAATATTCCTTTCAAGGAGTCTAACGATACATAGATGAAACCATTTTATCTACCAGCAATGCTGTATCAATGACAGTACTTCATATGATTTATATGGCACTGGATACAATGGCGAAAATGTGCGTTCATACAGAGCTAAATTAAAGTCTAAAATAATAAAATCAGAAGATAATACATTGTCTGAATCTATGATGAGGTTAGTGACGTCCTAGAACCTCCGACTTAATTGCTGGGTAACTCGGGGAAAGGTGGTTACATTTAAACACTTTCTTATTGGTGTTGGGCTTCATAATATCACTGGCCTGAAAACACCCATTTATGACACTGCATAGCCTATAACTTAGTTTGTGAAGTAGAAACGGTACAAGCAGAGGCAGCCTTGAAGTGCTTAGAGGATCTAAGAAATGAATCATCATATGCAAGTCCGCAGTCACAAAATGAAATGAAACAGTTTTAACATATTGGTGGGCAGACAATTTTAATCAGACAATTGAAACACAAACAGGGAACGGTGCGATTGATACTACTCATATTGTGGAATTCTCCGAGAAAAGAACGGCTTGGCACTACCTCTCGTTATTTTAATAGATTCTCCCTTGTTCTTCTGCCTAGAAATCAATGGAACGCACAAAAAGAAGGTCATCTTCCACTGTAATTCCAAACGTTGTTATTGATAAGAAAAAAGAACCAGGAAAAAACAAACAAATGAGGATTGAAGATGATAATAAACAAGTGTTCAGAGAATTCCATACACTGTACTTATTGTTTCTTCAAATGACCAAACAGTGGTTCGGAGGATATTGTATTGTATTCCTGTAACTATAAGAGCATATCCTGAGAAAATGTAAGCAAGTGAAGAGCAGCTGAATGTTTTAGAAAAGGATGTTGAAGTGGAACTTTAAAAAAAAAAATTAAAAGTCTTTAAAGAAGAAGTTTGAAAGGGAAATCATGGTAAAATAGCTAAGTTCTGGCTTCTTTACTACTTGGACATAATGACTAACCAACATCTGATACACCATGTAGTACATACGAATAATTTTGAGTTAAGATTAGAGGGCCTAAAATATGTTTTTCTATTTTATTTAGCTCTCAACAAGCAAAACTATGCTCGATGTAGATCGATGTTTTTTTTGTTTTTTTGTAATTTTTATTCCAGAAAAAGAAAACATTACAACATTACAACAAATAAAATAAGAAAAATATATATATATGTCGATATATGTTAACTCACGCCAGAATTTTGATACAATATCCTGGATGCAAGATGTTTTTAGAAGGGAAGGGACTGTCAGTACAAGGACAAGATCGGTACCCTCTTAGAGTTCCCATTGGCCAGCGAGGTGAACATACGATAAACAGGGATGCCAAGACATCAGGTTGCATAACGTTTTTTGCTTCAGACAGTCAGTCTATTCTTAAATGGACATTGAATCGATCTGCACATGCTTTGAATACAGAAGCCTTGTATGAAATGTCTGACATCAAACATGCTAATGACAGTTATAAAGGAAATCAGCCATCTTATATTCTAAAATCTGAGCGACATGTACGGAACATTTTGAATGTTTTATCCAATCCATTTGATTCCAGTTTAGATAAAGAATGTTTATTTAACGTTAATTCTGGAATACCTGTTGATCAAGATTTGTTTCAGGACATGCTAGGAATCAAAGATAAAGGTACTAAACTTTATACTATGTTTGTAGAAAAAAGAATATAGTCAGATGAAACAAACATTCATGATCCAATCAAGAAGGAAAAGTTATATTTATTAAAAAACACAGACAAAAAGGTTACAGTTAAGCAGAGGGAAAAAGACCAGACTGATGATGTAAATAGACAAGTACTTGCAAAGTTGTTGGCCTATACTGCTAAGTTTCAAAAGACGATCGAATTTGAGCATGCACTATCATATCCATTAAGTCCAGTTTCACTTAGCCTTTCCCACCCTGATGGAACTAGGCGAAAAACAAACAAAAGTGCACTTATGAATGTCATTAAGGGCTATCAAGACATATCAAACACCTCTGAATCACCATATAAGGAAGGAAATGTGTACATGATTGACCTAATGGCCATGATTAGGACAGTTCCTCTTGTTCCTAACACATATGTTATTTAAACTTGCTCTAATTTTGTTAATGGGTACTCTCGTATTGATATTGCAGCTGATACATATAGAACAAACTCGTTAAAAGATACAGAAAGAGAGACAATGGGCACATCAAGCATAGTTCTGCCTCTTCAAAAATTCCATGGAGCTTTAATGCCTTTAAAAAAAATGGAGATAACAAGAGAAGATTAATTGAGCTGATAAAGGACGAACTTGCTGCCAATCTAAAGGGAAGTGATGAAAAGAATAGGTTGTGACGAAATATATTTCTCGCTAGATAATGTTTGCTACAAAATAACTGTTGAGTCTGTTGCTGAAAATGAAGAACTCTCAAGTAATCAAGAGGAAGCTGACACAAAACTTCTTCTACATGCAAAGCACGCACTTGATATAAAACCAGATCAAAAATTGTTATACACTTGCCATCAGGAGATGTGGACATAAATATCTTATTTATAGCCACTTTTTTGGAAGACCATCAAACATTTGGATTGACTACAATACAGGGCAACACAGGAGGCTTTTACAGTTAAATTCTATAGATACGGATGATGAGAAAACGTCTGAACTAATTGGTTTGTATGCCCTAACAGGTAATGATGTATCCTCTTTCTTTCGAAAAGGAAAGGAAATGTGCTGGAAGTTGGTCGAAAAACACAACAAATTCGTTGAAATGTTTAATCAATTGGGGCAATCCTGGGAGCTTGACGATACCACAATGTATCCCTGTATGGAATAAAGTCAAAGAATCGACACAGTCAGATATATCAAGTTTAAAGAGGTATACGAAAATAAAAATAAAATTCAAGACTTTTCTCTCCTTTCACCTTGTCAAACATCAATGAATTTGCATTTCCACCGATCGAACTATGTTGCTAAAGTTTGCAAGTCATGTTTGAAAGCCATATAGATTTTCCTAACATTGACAAGCATGGTTGTAATGATTTTGGAAGAATTGTTTGGACGGGTGATATTTTGCCAACAAATATTCTCGAAATCTTGTATGATGAAGATGGAAACGAGAAAGAAAATGACACAGAGGAAGAAAGTGAAGGAGAAAGTGAGATACCTGTAAAATGAAGGGTGACTTTAAATAACACGATTCGCTTTTATGTACATATAACTTATATTTAAGAAAGGTGTAAATTGTGGGCAAAAATCAGAAAAACTGCTGACATCAGCAAAAATAATGTGCCATGTTGAATCGAAAATATTCTTAAATTGTAGGTCTGATTAAGTACTAATAGTATGCAAAGTTTCAATCAAGCCTATAGCTTTTTTCGACCCAATGATTTGAGCAGAAATGTCAATAACTTCCATTCTGTTACTTTGACAGAACAATAAATGAAAACATTAAAATAAAATACCCATAATTCCAGAAAACCCTGGTGAACGAAAATTATTATGTTAAACTGCTGTGACAAATTCAACAAAAGCAAATTTCCATAATTCCTTAACGCCCCAGGGTTGCACGTATCTCACTCTCAGCCTGGTCTACTTCCACTAGCACATATGAAACATATGAAACACGTGTTGTAGGAAACAGTATAAAGAGCGTTTGAAGTAGTCAAAAGAAAACACCTTCTGAATGATTCAATATCAATAGATTTTCATTATATGCTCATTTTGATATATCGTATGCTCATTTTAGTATATTTAATAAAATAGGTTCCATGACAATTGCCCCCTGGAACACTGCCCCCAGGAACACTGCCCGGAGAATTGTCCCCCAGAGAATAGCACCCTAAAAATTTTGAATTGCCACATAAATATTTTACAAACAACAACCCCCGGACATGGTTCACAAATTGAAAGCTCTCCTTTCCCCCAGATAAACATTCAAGCAGGTTAATGTAAAATTTATCTTGTCGAAAATTAAAGAAAACTATAAGAAAACATCAACATCGTCTTAAAATAACAACAATCTTTTAAAATAACAAAGCACAATGTTTTAAAATAACAAGAAATAATTTTTTAAAATGATAAGTTGTGTGCAATAAATACTGCGCAAGTAATCCATTCTCTGGCGGTTTCCATCAACTATCCTCCAAATGCGTTGGTTCACGTTGGTTACAATCTGCATATCTTCTTCCTTGAGGTGGAGGTTGATGTAAACTCCATCTTCGCTTCAAATAAACTGATTATGATTGTTCGTACTGGAATGTACTAAGAAGAACAAGACAAGAAAGAAAAAAAGGCGTTCAAAATAATGTCTAGACATATTAATATAACAACGTCAAGAAAAAGTGTCATTTTTTATACATGAAACGCACGAGAGTGAAAATTAGAAAAAATTTCAAAGGGGGACAATCTTCCAGGGCGCAAATTTACAGGGGGTAGTTTTACGGAGGGCAATGTTCCGGGGGGCAATTTTCCAAGGGGCAATTGTCCGGATACCTTTTTGACACACGAAAATATTTTTAAAATATCGTATAATTCAGTATATTTCCAGAATATCGTTGTATGTAACGGGCCCATTAAAAAATGTTTTTTTTTCATATTTCAACGAAGATGTGCTTTACAAATTATGATAAAAAAAGTTTCACTGTGAAAAAACATTTTTTCTGGGCATACTAAGCAAATAAATAATAAGCACGAAAAACATTGAGTGTCATTAAGATTAATGATTTTATACACAAAATTTAACAAGCTTAGTTATCATAGTCTGGGTTTTTATGCGTCGCATAAAACATGTGACATATGTCGCATAAAACATGTGACATATATATATATAATTTAATTAATCAACTTTTATCTTTTCGTGCGCTGTGACGTACAATAATAATGATATTAAAATGAGTTTAAAGGCAAAGTTTTTATCGTTATTATCAGGGTGAAATAAGATTTTTTTCACAAGGCAACTACCCGGTTTTACTCTAAAAGCTCCAACTCTTTAAGAAATTGTCGATTTCCTTTAAAAACCTGTACAACTGAAGATAAGACTTTAATGAACAAAACTGTGCCTGCGAATCTATTTATTCTTCTTGGTTGCCAAGTTACACGGTTAAATTCCCAATAAAAGTAAAGTAAAACACAAAAAATAATTACTTACCAAACTAAATGGAAAATAAAAAATAACGTTTTGGGGGGGCGTTTTTTTTGGGGCGATTTCCTGGTTGACCCATAGTTGCTCTATGCTATCATGACATATTTTTGGAAAGCTTAACCTTTAGTCTACAAAAACTTTAAAACGATTTGTGGATTTAAATTGTATTTAATTAAATATCATACAGTAAATGTGGCACTAATTAGGGTACTCTGCTACCTTAATTGAAGTGCACAAGTCTATCCACAAACTCAATCCCGAGTTCATGTGGGATTTATTTATACACAAACAGGTACAAATAAACCTCCATCGTGGTAGGTCCTTGGCACTACCTGAGAAATCTATGCGTAGAAAAAATTATCTTGTTATTAGGGCGGTACATGCGTAGAATCAAATTTACAGCGAGCACATACTGTTACTGAGTTCAAAGCTGACATAAATAAGATAGTTCTACTGTGTGGAAAAGCATCATATGAATGAAAATGGAGAATTATATTTTTTTTTTGTTACCTAATATATTTTATTTGTTGGCTTGAATTAGTTATATAAACTATTGCAAATTGTCCAACGTTAAATAGAGTTTTACCCACTGACTTACTTACGAAAAGTTTGATAAATTCAACAAAAATATTTCCTTACTGTAAACGCCTGAATCCCTCATAAATTTTCCTCCGAATCCGCAAAAGTGCTCCAGTGTTTTAAACGAAGTATTAATGATACACTGAAATGTGTTTCCAACTTCTAGTATGACGCCACTGAATTTCTCTAGTAGCGGAAAAATGTGCGCGAATTTTTGGAGCCAATATTTTCTTATTATTTCTACTTTTTTCCTGAGATGTTTATTAGCACTACAAAAAGAAAAGTTTACATAATAAAGGTTTTGATAAGTTTATACGAGAGAGGAAGTGTGTGTAAGCATTTACTTGCTGTATGGTTCTGAAATATTCAGCTTAGATACATTTTGGGACGAGGAATCTGAATTTGAAAACCGTTGTTTCATAAACTAGAGAAAAATTTGTCACGGTTAATGACGGCAATTCGGGAAGTGTATTCGCACCAAACTTCATCTGAAACTAAACTATGCTAGAAATTATTGCAGCCAACTTGAAGTAACTATTTCACTGACATTATTGTTTCCCAAATATTATTCAATTTGATTTTAAGCCGCTCTTACACGATCAAATTTGTATGATCCAATTTGTACGACTCACTTACAGTTCATCAAACTCGCATACTCTTACACGATCAAATTTGTAACCATGAGTGAAGACGTGTTGGCCGCTACCGCAATTTTATTTCTTAAAATCTCACTCGGGAAATAGACTTTGCGTACATACACTAAAGGGGGTAGTTCAAAAGCGTACATGTACATACAAGGGGGAAGGGGGTCAGATTTTAGTCTAAATATTGCGTACGTACTTTATATATGGTCCCTTGAGGTCATTAGATGTAAATGCAAAACATCTTCATAAAAACAATGTGCGACTAATGTGTGTACCAGCCGTAAAAATGGTCTGAAGTGTACATCTACACGTGGAGAATGCAGGGGAGAGCATTGTGTTTTTTAACAAAGATGTAAGTATTTGTGTAATATTCGTTCCGAATTAAAGTGACAGATGGTATCAATATGTGATGTA
>JANTOQ010211255.1:0-13968 GCA_027564595.1 Bythotiara depressa | reverse complement strand
CAATGAAGAACTCAGGGAGAAAAGTATCTATTTGCTGTTCCACTCAGGGAAAATGATATCGTTATTTGAATGGATACTCAGGGAAACTCAGGGAACATATTTTGAACATATCTGTCTTAACCCTGATAAATGTAAAATACACAATTTTTAGCTGGTAAAAGCTTTTCTAGCAAGTCATCAAAACAACCTTTATTCTGACTGTTTTCTCTGACAGAGAGTGTTTAAAAACAGTAAACATTATGAGCATTTGCTCTGACAGGCACGGATCCAAGGTGTTTGGAATGTTACTACCAGTTACTCAAGTCCCAAGAAAGTTTACTTTCTTCTTGGTTTTATTTTAGTTTTATTTAGTTTTTTTCCCTTTATTATAAAAACATTTACTTATTCCTTTCATGGAGAAACTAAAGCACTATACATAAACAAAATATTATTTTTATTTAATTATCACTTAAACTAACATCATTCAACTAACGACGGTTAACTAAAATAACCGATGCACTAAGACTGTGTTCCATTTTAAACAATTTAAAAATGCTGGTTAGACACTGTTGATAGATACCCGATAACCCTTATAACATGTCTAGCCGATGCACTCAGTCTATACTCCATTCACTTAAGTTAATAAAAACTGGTCAAATCTTCATGAGATGTTCATCCAGCCTTCCCGATGCAGTTGTAGAATAATTAATGATATAGTTGGCTCCGCTCTCCGTTGCAGAAATTTCCAGTGCTGTAACTGAAAACTATAATTTATTTGTAAATGAACATGAGGGGAGGAGATTGTTTTCGAGTAGTTAAAAAAAAAAAAAAACTCTGAATAGCGTTTTATTTTGTAAAGAGCCTAAAATAGTTTTCGTCAACAACAGGTGAAAGCTACTATTTTAATTAAAGATTGTATTATCTTTGCTAAACTTTTTCAATGTAACATAAACTTTGTTTACTGGTTTCCAGGGGTGAAGATTTGTTTGAAAATGACTAAAAAATTGAAATTCAACACTTCAAAAGGCATTATCTAACTAACAATAGACATTTATTATAAATTTTATATATAATCAGGGGTAATGTTCTAGTTTTTATATTTTAACTGAAGTAAGGAAAAACAAGAAAATCAGTAGAAGTCTGAAGGTGAATAAATAACAAGTACAGAAAACTCATGATATGGTAACGACATTCAAGAAACAATTTTAAATGCTTTTCGTTGGAAGGACACCTCTTTATTTGAAGGGGTAAAAATAGCTATATGCTTCTCATTTTCTTTCTTAAAAAATTAGCTGTTGTTAGTTATCTCTCATCGGATTCTGTTTATGACCAGTTTTACCTAGTTATACTGATGAGCCCAGAAAAGTGAAACAGGACAGAAATAAAATTGTCCAGCATTCATATTATGTCATACCTTGTGTGTAAACTGACTTGGTTTTTCATTTGTTAATCAGATATGTTGCTCAATATCCTAGATCCGCACCTGTCTGATGACCTCTAGATTAGGAAAAACTCCCAAATAAATCACATCTCAGACACAAAAGAATGAGTCAAGTATAGAGTATGAGAGTGAGAGAAGATTAACTAATTAAATTAAATTAACTGCCTTACATTTCAAGTATTTCCAATTAAAAAATAAATTCAACTGAATGATATCAAACTTTAAAGATTAGGATAAATCTGCTGAGAATTTTAGCAATTCTTACTTTTCTGGCTGCCAGACAAAGTCATAAATGTAGCCAGAAATATCTGGTTTCTGGCCTTATTTTGATCCCTGGACATCTGGTGTTCAATATAGCATATTTTGAAGACGATTCTCTTCTGGAATAGACCAATATTCTCTTTCACATTGTGACTTGCTGAAAGTACAATAATTTTCATGCTACATCCTCTGTAAAAACTGTTTATGTTAGCGTGATCTTGATACTACAGCTTGTGGACACTTAACCATATAATGTTCTGGAGTAGGTCATTATGATAGTTGTGAGAGCATTCTCTTATTTGTGGATTAAAACGTGTATTTAATATTTAATATTTCTTTCTCTTCAGGTATATGAACTTAGCATGCGAAGTATTAACGTTAGATATTTATTCAATATTAGATAAAATAGCTACTAACCAGGTATGTTGTTGTTCATCTTTCCTTCATTATTGACTGCACGGCAAAACCTGCTTTGCTATGGATGTTCTCCATTCTGTAGAATTTCCTAAACTCCTGCAGAACCTATCAGTCCTTTACGTTGAATCGATTAGGCTTTTAGGTGTATTATTATTAATACCACTTCTGTTGCAAATATTTCTCAATAGACACACTATATTAAAAGTTTAATTACACTCTTCTCCATAGTGCTTTTTTGTGCATTTAGACTTAGACATTTGGACTTAGGCAACAATCATAAAGCTGACCCAGCTTCTTGTTCATTATGGGACAGTATCATTGAGTGAGCAATGCTTTTAGTATACATAGATAGCTGAAAATGGTGTCAAAGTCTTCCTTGAAGGAATTCTTGCTTTTCTAGTGCAGCATAAAGTGGACAAGGTTTTTACATTTTTACATAATGTACATATTTTATACAAATGCTGTCTCATGCATCAAGAAAGTATATTGGTATTATACCTAAAGCAAGCTAAATGCAATCAGGGAATTGGCAAATAAAGCATGCTGATATCCCCTGTATGTTTTGAGGTTTTGAGCTGAAATTCTGTTGAAAATACTATTCTACCATATCTGTATGTGATGGTGTTATATGTAGTTATATAATGTTTGTTGTGTGAGATATAATAATTTGTACTTTTTGTTTGTTACAGGAATGCCTAGATATTATATGGTCATTCACAGACACACCTCCTCCTTTGAATCCTCTTATAGCCAGGTAAGAAAATCTATATCCCTTATAATAATGTTTTATATATTCATTGTAGTTGTATTTTATTAATTCTTTTGTTTGTTTGTTTGTTTGTTTGTTTGTTTGTTTTACATTTGTTATTTTATTTTAGCTTTTTTTCCAAAGTCATTACTATATTAATATGTCGGAAAGGTCAAGAGGTAAGTACCGTACTAATGATTTTACTGCACTGTTTTTTGAATTTACGCGACAAGATATTTTCGATTATTTGAATATTTTTGCCATCAAGTGCCTGAATTGGTCTCCTGATGCTATTTCAAGTTATTTATGAACTTATTTTGCCACTAAAGTCAATCTTTACCTTTCCATATCTTAGAACAATAATGGTAAGATATTGTTGTAGGGAAAATACAGCTATGAGTATGTTCAAAGGGAATGAGTAGTTGATGTTTCTTGTGAAAATACTTTTGTCTTTTTTTCAGACCTTCGACTACTTAAAATCCCATGATGCTGTAAATAAGTTAATTGTACATATTGAAATATCTGCCATTATGGAGTTGTTTATCAAAATGGTAACAGTGATTGAATCACAAGAATTAAGGCTACAAATCTCAAAGGTGAGTTTATATCACTAAATTTGTTTGTACTCTAGAAGCATTGTGATCTCTAGTATTCTAGAAGATTCTCAATTTGTTGTTAAAAACCAAAATTTAATTCTATTAGGAGAAGAAAGAGGGAAGAGAGAGCCCATCAGTGCATATTCTAGCATGCATTTGAGTGTGCATTGCATGCAATACCCTTTTGAAGATGTTAAAGAGTTAAAAGATACTATTATTTAGGGTAGTCTAGACAAAAAATTGGCTCCTTTTGTAGAGGTCTTGTTTTTAGGCAAATGACCTTTGATACAAGAATGTAAGTGCAACAGCAACAACTATGATGAAAAACCTTGTGAATAATAATGATTGGAACAAGCAGTTGTCTTGTTCTCAATGGAAATTACTATATCAGACTGGGTGGTTGTCAAGAGCTGACTTTATTGTAACTCTTGCTGAAACAAATATTTAAAAAATTGGGAACTTCTAGGAGAGAATTTCTAGGTGAAATGATGGAAGAGTATCCTGATTTTAGTGGTGATAATATTTGTAACAAAAGATAAAAGCCAAGTAAAATTTGTTTGGTAGTCTTTTATCTTAAAAATACATTATGTTCTGTTTTAGTGGTTAAATGAAGAAAATTTAATAGCAAAATTAATCGAACTTATGCATCCTTCAGAGTCAGAAGAGGTATATATATATTTTCATTCTCAGTTTATTCTTCAACTGGATTATTTGTATTATTTTATTGTTTCTTGCTTTTAAGAAATTAATATTCAACTTTCTTTTCTTTTCTTTCCCTGATTACATTAATTTTACTCTGACAAAGGTTTT
Organism: Bythotiara depressa; assembly: GCA_027564595.1. Lineage (NCBI taxonomy): Eukaryota > Metazoa > Cnidaria > Hydrozoa > Anthoathecata > Bythotiaridae > Bythotiara > Bythotiara depressa. The sequence continues at coordinate 9,716 of JANTOQ010211255.1, read as the reverse complement.
TTGATGCAAACAGCCCTTGGAATTTACAAAATTCACAATAGTGCCCTTGTAGCCTGCCTGTGCTGCAGCAAAAGTAGATTCATTATGGAAAAGCTAATTTTTTCCACATTCGATATTTTCCAACTTTCTACTGTCTTCTTTCTGATGTTGATGTTTGACCATTACTCTGGAGAAGAGATTTGATGTGTGACCATTACTCTGGAGAAGAGATTTGATGTGTGACCATTACTCTGGAGAAGAGATTTGATGTGTGACCATTACTCTGGAGAAGAGATTTGATGTTTGACCATTACTCTGGAGAAGAGATTTGATGTGTGACCATTACTCTGGAGAAGAGATTTTATGTGTGACCATTACTCTGGAGAAGAGATTTTATGTGTGACCATTACTCTGGTGAAGAGATTTGATTTGAACAAATGTGTTAAGTTTTGTTTTGAATGAACAAAAAAATAAATATCTGAGGGAGTACTTATCTAAAATATTATATACAAAGTTTTCTTTTCACAGTGAAAGTATCATCAGCACATCAAAAGTAATGCAATAAACAAATGTATACTTCTAAAGATCCGCTCTAAACATTTAGCACAGAAGTATTAATAAAATATATTTCATTTTCACTTTTTAAGATCCTGTCTCCTCCCCCCCAAGAATAATGTGGGGAAATAATACATGCAGTATTTGAAACAATACATAAAAGCAATGCAGTATTTGAAATAATTCATAAGCAATGCAGTATTTTTTATTTAATTTTACTATTGGAGTGTACCAGTTATATATTATATTGTAACTTTCAACTGATATCACTTCTATTTGTATACATGCAGATGAATTTGATTACATAGCATTTCAAAAATAAAAATAATAATAAAAATACCACTACTGCTTTTTACTATGGCAATTGCCATTTGTCACAGTTGATTCCAAGGGCTGTGCAAGAACTTTATAAAAAAGCTAGTTAAAGTATTTCATAAACAATTCAAATTAAGGTATACAATATAAATATCTAATATCTATGTTTATCAGAAGCTTATAAATCTCTTGAAGCATGAAACAACCCTATAAGTTTTTATCGATAGCAAGTGAATAACTTTTGTTAACGAAATGACCATATAAGGTTAATGTATTACCATGTGACATCCTCAATGTTTTTCTTGTCATAAATTCCAATGTCAATATATACATTTCTTAAGGAGCTAGCAACAGACATTTGTCTATACATTTAAAGGTTGTTTCATGCTTCAAGAAATTTATAAACTTCTGCATATACCTATATATGGTATTGTTTATATGGAGTGTATGTATTTTTTAGATACACTACAATGCATCTCAACTACTTAGTGAATTAATTCGTGTGGGTAGAGATACTATATCACAATATGTTGAATCAGAAGAAGATCCGCTTCTGCTGACTCTAGAAAAGTATGTCAAAACATATCTCAAATCTTTAGCACTGTATTATAAATGTATCCTGTTGAGCAGGTAAATGTATCCTGTTGATAAAAAAGAAAACATAGAGAGGGTAACCACTGCTTCTGGTATTACTTGAATTGTTCTAGAAAGTTTTACATTTAATTGCAGTTCTTGATTTGTTCTGAAATTTTCTATATTTTGTTATAGTAGAAAATTTTTTCAACACTAATTTTAACAGGCAGTAAATGTATTATGTAATATTGTGAATTTTATTTTTGAAAAATGTTAAAATACACTTGAAATGATGGTTCTTGAACTTCTAAACGAGTTTTAGTAGTCACTCTGGGAGTTTTAGTAGTCACTCTGGTAGAAAATGACACATATTGTTTGATCCTTTTCACAAGTTGTTTTTCAAATCTGGTTGTTTTTCAATACGTACTGACTTATGATCTACAGTTATTCAAACAGTTTCCTCGGAGTTGTTAATTCATTAGATTTCATCTTTATTATCATTGTTTTTACATTATATATTCTCTGTGAAGTAGAAACTCACATCTGGTCTTAACCTGAAGGGGGAATGTAGACAAAAATATATTTATAGAAACAAAAGAATAAAAACAAAATTAGTTAGTTTAAAAATATATTCACATAATGTTCAAAAGAGCTGATTTTTATGATATTCAGTGAAAACAGTCATTAAGTCCACCTGTAAAAATCTCCCTCTAAGTAAATGTTACTTTTAATAGTCCTTCCAATCAAACTCTTTCATTTGTATTTTATTTTATAGAGAAGAGACAGTTGAAAATCTGTTGAAAAACATGTTTGTTGACACAACTCTTCCGAACTCTGATTCATCTCTTGTAAATGGAATCACCACCCTGTCCGCGATGATAGAAATAAAAAGACCTGTCATAGAAGGAATGGAGGAGTTAATCACACCAATGGATATAGAAAGGATAGCACAAGGTTGGTGGAAATAATAACAGTTATAATGCGTAATCGATTGGTAGAAATGTTTATAAATATTGTTGGAAAATCTTTTATTGTGAAAAATATAATCTAAGTTTCTAGAACATAGCATATTCTGGAATGTTCTTTTTGTCAATTTCACTTTTCTTATATAGAATTATTTACTGTAAGTAAATTCCAATATGCACAATGAATATTGAGCTAGTAACTTGTTGCCAATTTATACATTTAAAGGTTGTTCCATGCTTCAAGGGAGTGTTTGTGAGCTACTACTAGTATGTACTATGGGTACAATCATTAATTTATATGCATGGTATATTTTATGTTTTCTATTCAGTTACATTATACGATTTATTAATATGATTTATGTGACATTTTAGGTGTAAACACAACTTTACAAGTTCTTTCAACACGACTACAAGAGTTCCATGACATGCTATTACAACCACACTGTGTAAGTGTATTGTGTCATTTTCAGGTTGACTAATAAAATAATGTTTTATAATTAGACCAATGAAAGTGAAAGCAAATTACTTTACTTTATTTTCAAATTTTCTTACTGGTGGTAAAAATATTTTAAACTAAACATTTTTTTATAAATTGAAATTCCTAAATTTGCATTGTCAGACTTTTAACTAAATAATTTCCAATTTCCAAGCTACTTCTTCCATCTAATCTACTGTATTTTTATTACTTTAAGTAATAGTTATATGTTTTCACATAAAAAAAGTGGAAAATGTAAAAAGTGCATTAATATGTTAAAATTGACCTAACTTGACCTACTACAACCCCTAAACTTTGCTGACAATTGAGTCACATTCAGTCTGGAAAGTCATTAATTATGGAGGACAAAAGTTATAGGTCACAATATGTGTGATTACTGTAACATTATCATTATTATTAATCACCAGCTTTCAATGGTAGTTATGCATGCATCTTCATAAGTCTATACATTTTCTGCAACATTAATATTATTGTTTTAAGTTATCTTTTGTTTTTGTTTAGAAAACTACTATGGAAACTACATTCGGCATTCTTGATCCACCACTTGGAAAAGTGAGGCTCAGTATTGCTGCTTTAATTGCAACAGCTGTATCTAGTAATATACCAGTGATAAATGAAGCTGTAGGAAACACTGGAACTATGAATGTTTTACTAGTAGGTTGCACATAATGACTTTATTGTCCTATATAGAGAGATGCGGCTAACTGGTATTTAAACTCTTAGATGTTTATTGTTGTTGTTGTTGTTGTTGTTGTTGTTTATGTGTTTTGAATTATGTTAATTTTCCATTCTTAACATGAATTAGATAGGCATCTTGCTAAGTCAGGAAAATCAATAGATACCTGACTTTATGCCTTTACTTTAAAGTCAAGCCAACAAGCAGAGACCCAAACCAAGACATTATTATACCAAAAACAAAATAAAAAACACTCACCAGGTGATATTCTAGAACTTTAGGGCAGAGTCCAGTAGTGGTGAAATAGGGCACTTAATGGTCATTTCTTTTTCAAAATTGTGTAAAACTTTAAGAAAAAAAGCACTTTTTCTAGGAATTTCACAATTATATTTCACAAAGGTATATGCTTTGTATCAGGGTTTGAATTTCCTGATATTATTTAGGCTTTGCGATGTGATTTCATGTGTTTAGGTCTCTTTAAATATTACAGAAGCTGAATAACATAAGGGAGTGTCTCCAAATTTCGGCTAGCTTCTCATCATTCCACATCGGTCAAGCTTGCATAATTAACCAGTTAAAATCCATTTCTAGCAGATCAAAGATTGGTAAACATGGATTAAAAATATGTTTATTAGCTGATGTTAATCGATTTATTTGAGTAAAACCATTATGAAGTGAAGTAATGAACCGATATAATTGGTTAGCATCAGTTAAGAATAAACACTGGTTAAACTAAGTAGTAAGTGAAGAATAAAAAAATGATGCTTTTAGCTATAAATAAACATAAATAAAATAATTTTATTATCACTTCTTTCAATTGAACATCATCTCAGACTTTTTAACAAGTGTTTCTACCTTTTTTTAATTATTTCCTTATGTTAAACATGATACGGATTTGATGTCACCTGTATTGTCTCGCCAAACAACAGTTTGTTCGTCAGATTGATGAACTTCTTTTTCAAGAAAAGTAAACTTCTTTTTCCTTGCTATTTGTGACCTTCAGAGCAAAAAACTGTAGTTTTTATTGCTATTATTTTATCGCTAATGGTAATTATAAAACAAAAGAATTATGGATAAATATCTATGAGCCACTATGTTAATTATCGCTAAAAATTCAGAATTACCAGTAAAATTAGCCTTAACGATAAAATATTGGTATTCATATATAGCGATAACTGTTTCAGAAAAAATTACGATAAAATAGCAATATTCAAATGTAATAACCATAAATATTGATAAGAGATTGTCTTAATTAAAAGTTAAAAGCTCATACTGTATGCGAGGCCAGTTCACGTAATATGAAACTGATGAAGCTGTGATGTAAATTTAATAACTTGACTTGAAAAATACAACCACCATTGATACAAAAGTCTAGTTTTTATTAACTAAAACCGCTGAGCAATCAGTGTGCATGCAACCTGTGATATAATGTCTGTCTTGTTTGTTCATTTGTGATAAGTTTATTTCTAAAATTCATGTGTATTGGAAGAATAAATGAAACATCCGGAACTGTTCACTGCTGCAAAATTATGTAGAATTAAAATAGTTTCGAATTCCTTGTTTCGGAAGAACAAGTCAGCTCTTTTTTTGTTTCTTTCTTGTGCAAAAATTCCATTAACATGACTAGAAAATGTAAAACCTGGCTTCTATTACACAATAAGTAGGAGCACATCTTGGGAATATCAAATACAAGGAACCTAATCTCAATTACGTATTAGCTTTAAGTTGAAAGCCTAAAATATTTTATTTCATTATTATAATTTCTAAATAGAAAATAAAAACAGTGGAGAAGATATGATGTAGTTATGTTTAGCACGAGAACCAGGTTGAACATAAGTTCTTTCATCATTTCATCATTGAATTTTTTTCTAAGAAATTTATGATAACTGACAGGTATTTCAGCAACACCAGCTGGACTTTTTTTTAATGTAAAATGAGTTGAATTATTTTTATGCCTAAACATGACAGTATATAAATGAAGGAAGGAAAATTTTTTTTTTGCTAGATTTTAGAAATAAATTAAAGTTTTATATTATGAAGGTAAAAGAAAATCTTCCACACTGAGAAATCTTCTCTTTTTTCAAGCCTAGACAGTCTAGACTAAAGGTCAAGCCTTTTTCATGAACAGTAATTGTTGAGTAAATTTTGTTTCCATCAACCTGGTATGCAGGTCCCTTTTTTGACATCTTCGGAAGGAGGTTGTGTTCTATAACAGTTAACCGATTTTATCTTTAAACACAGCTGATTGGGAAAATAAAATATATTTCCTTATGCCTAATAAAAATCATTCTTATTATACATGAATAATAATAAACAGTGGATGTTTACGTGCAAGAAAATGTGTCATTCCTGAACAAAGAATTAAATAATTATAACATCCTATTGTGAAAGCATGTTAAGTGCCTTTGTTTAGTTTCTTTAATCTTATTGCCATCAGCTAAGACATCAGTTATGATATCTGTTACATTAATTAATTCACTTTATCATTTAAATCTAACTGATTTTTAGCCCCTATAGAAATAATACTAGCCAATGTTTTAACCAATGCCCAGATCATCTAAGACCGGAAAGATGTTGAAGGTGGAACGATGTCTAAAACGATATCTGATTGGTTAGAAATGGTAAAAAGTTAACCAAAATTTGGAGACTGTCCCTAAGCATAACTAAAAAAATTAGTGTGACAAAAAAGTCTATCTGTTAAATTTGAAGTAAATGTTAATTATCAAACAAACAAATAGTTATCTGTACTCCTTAACAAAACATTTTTGAATAAAACAAGATTAAAATTGTATTCTCGCAACCAAAAAACTGTGAAAGAAATTATAAACACTTGTGATATATTGAAAGTAGTTCTGCACCCATCTTGCACTTTTCTTCAAGTCGAAGTGCTTCTTTATGCTGTTGCTGTGAGTTTTGACTCCATCTTTTTATAGATGTATTTCAGTCATTGTGAATCCTTTTATGTTATTGATCTCCCTTCTCCCATCATTTGCATACTGTGCAGCATAAGTGGAGCCACTACTTCCACATAAATCCGTTTCCTATTTGAAGTTAGATTCCTGTTCCCATTATTTACAGATTTCAAAGATTCCTTTGTGGTTGTTTTTGTTGTCATTTTGCAGTTGGTTAAAAGGAACACTACAGGAAATTTAAAAAAATGATACACTGGATACATTGAAGCATGTGTACATGGTACACGTGCCCCTTTATAAGTTTGTTAATTTGAAATAATAATGTCTTCGATTTGAATGAACTCATGCATAAAATATTAAAAATTAAATGTTTGTTTACATAATAAATTATTGCAAATGAAAATCTGCACTGGCATCATAACTTTAGCTGAATAAAATAAACCCTATGGAGAAGAACATTTAAAAAAACTTTTCTAATAGCCAAAGAAGTTTCTAAAAACCATATTTCCAAGCCACAAAATCACATGTTTGACAATAAGCAGAAATAAAGATGGCTTCTTATACACATTTACTGGAACTTCTTGTAAGAAGCTGTATTGTGATGTTCATATATTCAGTAGAAAGAACACTTGACCTTCTGTATGTTTAATAAATTTTAAAACTACATATACATGCAGGTTTGGATAATAATGATTATGATGAATAATATAGATTGTTCACAAAAGTTAACAGGCAACAAAAATAGAACATAGAACTGTTAATATGAATATTTTCATTTATGGCTATTGTTTTCAGGACTTGTTTTCACGGTATGAATGGAACAATTTCTTACATACATATGTACAGCATTGTATCATGGCAATCTTAAGTAGTGAAAGCTTAATAGGTTTGGAAGATGACTGTAATGAAGAAAATACACAAGAAAACTCAGATCCTCTATTGAAGCATGTAAGGTTGCCTTTCATTATATTTTATTATTTTACACTTTCTTATAAATGAAGAAATTATGTTTTTGCACTGGTGAAAGCTTAAAGGAGAAGTTCAGTCAAAAATGAAACTTTTCCGGATTAAAGAGCTTGAGAAATGGGGAATACCAGTTTTTAAATTTTTGAAAAAGCTCTTTCCATTCCTGAGATATTCAATGTTAAAGTTGGCACATTTCTAGCATTTACTGTTCTTAGCAACAATTCTAAGTATAACTTTTTAGGGAGAATGGCACTAATGCCAGCTATGATGTCATGTGAGGTGAAGAAAAACTGCTGACAAAATTTCTTTTTTTTATAACTTTGCAACTGCTACATGAAAAGTTATGAAACTTTGTACACTGGTAGAGATTATCAAGAGGAGTAGTTATTGCAAATGTGAAGTTCATTATGACGCCACAACACTAGTACCAGACCTCCTGAGATTTTTGCTGACAATAACTCTTTGTTTAATAAGTTTATAAACCAAATCACAGAATTTCACCAAAATTTATGCAATGATAGAGGAAGTCGGTTACCTTCTCAAGAAAAAATAGTTGGTACGGTAATTATCGTAGTTACTAGTTCCATGCCTCTTCAAGGAGTCTCTTAATTCTTTGACTATCAAAGTACCTGCAAATTTTGATGGCGTAAAACTAGTAACTATGATACTTTAACACACAAATTATTTATTCTTTAGACTGTAACTGACTTCTCTATCATTGCATAAGTTTTGGTGAATATCGGCCATTTGCTTTTTAACTTATTAAACAAAGAGTTATTTGTCAGCAAAAGTCTGAGGAGGTTTGGCACTAGTATTGTGACATCACAATGAACTTCACATTTTCAATACCGACTCCTCTTGATAACCTCTATCATGAACAAGTTTTATAACTTTTTGTCAAGCAGTTGTAAAGTTATTACAAAATAAATTTTGTCAGCAGTTTTTCTTCCCCTCACATGACATCATAGCTGAAATTAGTGCCATTCTCCCTAAAAAGTTGGTACCTAGAATTGTTGCTATAAGAACAAAAAATGCTACGAAAATGCCAACTTTAACATTGAATATCTAAGGAATGGAAAGGGCTTTTTCAAAAATTTAAAAAGTGAGGTTCTTCATCTTTGAAGCCCTTTAATATTGGAAAGTTTCATTTTGGACCGAACTTCCCCTTTAATATGGTAGCAAGTATATTATGTGTCGGGTTTGTAGGATATATGTAATTTTGCGATTAATTTTACTCATTTTGAAATGTCTCTTTCTAGTTATTCGAAGAGTGCAACATTGTTCAAAGATGTTTAACGCTGTGGGAGGAAAATGAAATATCAGAGTATGTATAAAATTGTTCTAGAATTCAATTTCCATTTCTGATGTACTTTCTCCAGAAAGATTCCCATGGAATAATTTTGCAAGAAAAATTCCACTTCTTGCATATTTCACAAGCATGATACAATTTTAGCTTATTGATTGATTGATTCTTTGTTGTGCATTTTATTTCTTGTGAAATAGCAATAAAAGCTGAAAACTCAACTTTTTTTCTGTTTTTTTCTTTCTATGGAAATTGACTAACCTTACCTTTAAACACTGTTTTAATTGTTGAATGGCTGGTCACTATAATAATTTGAGTTATAGCTAGCAACGGTTTCCAAATTGCAGTTAGTGTCACAAGTTTTAATTATGATAAGAATATGTTCTGTATTATAGTATATACTTTTAATTACATTTTTGTTTATGAATAATTTTGTGTGTGTTGTAAGTGTTGATGATTTTATTTTATTTAATAGAAAAGCAGGCAATCATCGAAAAGGGTATATGGGACACTTAACGAAGATAATAAACGAACTAGTTAATTCCAAGGAAAGAGGTCCAAACCATGAAACAGTAAAGTCAATGTTTAATGGTAAATTTAATTTTCTGATTCTTTTCTTTGATTTCTGTAAATTTCGGATTCCAGCCAAAAAAATCTTCCCTGACTGGAAAGATTTCTGCGGTACAGGTATACTTTTAAATAATAATTAATAACATGCATTTATGCATAATAAATAAATAAATAAATAAATAATTTTAATAAAAAAAATATTTTAACTGCTGAAATATTCTGACAGGAAAAAAGGTTAAAATGTTTTAGTTTTTTCCTGTCTAGAGAAGATTTTCTTGTGTGGAAATGGGTGTTGTAGCAGTACCCTAGTTAGTACCACATTTACTGTGTGATATTTAATTAAATACAATTTAAATCCAAAAATCGTTTTAAATGTTTTGTAGACTAATGTTTAAGCTTTCCAAAA
>JANTOQ010211144.1:0-13968 GCA_027564595.1 Bythotiara depressa | reverse complement strand
TACCAAATTTGTAGTTAAGCAAAACAAAACATTCAATATGGCAGATTTCTATCACCCTGATCACTTACGCAGGAAGAAATCATAATCATAATCAACTATAGTACATTCGGTGTATAATCTGCGACGAGAAATCCGTTGTTTTTACGTTGTAGATTTTCTACGACGAAGCAGGGTAACATACAGGTGAGAAATATCCTACACAACCGAGGATTCCAACGCTCCTGTACTACGTCGTTGTCGTAGAATCTCGGTTGCTTAACCTCTCCATTACTGATGGCGGAATCAGTAATGGCCCTGAGAACGAGGCTGCTTTTCCAGTACAGTGCTTGCTACTTCTGTTCCGTGATGTTTACAGCTTGTCTCAACTATTCAGTCCAAAAATTGTAATTAATGTTATATCCGCAACTATTAACCCCCCGGAAATGTACCAAATCATCTTCGCCACGTTTGCTTTTTCCTAGGGGTTAATTATTGGAACTATAAAGGAAAATAAATTTGGACAAAGTTGATAAAGACCCCCCGGTTCCTCATAAACTTATAAAGATTTTCTAGTAGATATTTATTATATCCAGGAGGTATAGTGAAGCTTTAGTTATTTCTTTCATGACATATAATAATCCATTTCCATAGCTCAAATTCAAATACAATCAAGATTATAATCCCGGGATAGTCCTAGGAAAACAAACAAACAGATAAACGACTCGTGAGTGCCTCCATGTTTTATAACAAAAATATGAAATCGTATTCATTGCATGGTCACAAACAGTACTAAAGTTTTCCTTGCAGAAATAACGCTGCCAACTACAACTCTTGGTTCCTCGTTTTTTGACATTCTGTGTGATAATAACACTGGTTACTTCCGCTTCACAGTTCTTTTTATCAGATCTTCTATTCCAAGGCGATGATAATAATAGTGATAACATTTTTTTTCTTCTATCCAGGTTAGGTATTATCACCTTACAACAGACACTCACATACACAACACTGCACCACTAGCTGACGAGAACAATTAATGTATATTGTCAGACTAGTGGCGCACACAACATATAACATAGAGTGGGCGCCCGCGAGGACAGTAGGTCCCTCCACGTGGAAACGTTGCCCAACGTCTCATCCGTAAATCTATATACAAGATATAAATATTAATAACACAATTATAAAAAATCATATGGGCATATCATGGTCACACGCACGACGTTGAAACAAAGTTATATCGACGTCTACAACGTTTATTCGACGTTGAAAAGTTTGACCATGATGTGCCCACTGGACTTCTTATAAATTATACAATAAATTATACAATAGCCTACCAATATATATAAGAAAAACAGACGATTTTACTAAATTCAAGTCTTTTAAAAACTCATGTTTTTCAAAATTTTACGTAAATCATTATTAGTAATTAATATTTATTAGTTTTTCATTTCTATTTTATAATGCAATGCATTAATAATTTTCTAGAAGCATTTATTTTATTATTATTATTGTTATTTATTAATTTTTGCTACATTTTATGTATTAGACTAATTTTAAATTTTTTCTATGCTAATTTTAACATATATATGTATATATCTTCAAATGTTTTTAACAGGCTCACATTGATACCAGAATTGTAAATTTTCTGAAGTGATTATATCCTGTATAAATATTAGAGAAATAAATAATAATAAATAAAATACCAGGTTTTACCAATTTTTTTTGACATTATATTTTCAATAATTAACCCCCTGAAAAAAGCAAAAAATCACAGGAATGACTACTGATTTGATTATTTTCCGGGGACACTATGCATTAAAGGCTTAAGACTACGTTTCCCTCTCCTGGTAAACTGAGTTGTTCTAACATCAGGAAAAAACTGTTCTAAGAGCTTGTATCATCACTTTATTTAAAGTCTGTAATTACAGCAAGTCATGCATAAGATATTATTACTTTGTGTTCCAATATATATATAATATATATATGTAAATAAGAGATATTATATCTGCTTACTGACACATATAGGTGTTCTAAAAGTAAAACATATATTTCCTGGAAAATTGATCAGTTCTAAGAGAGATACTATAGGTATAGGTTTTCTAATTTCTAAGAGAAAATATATATCTTACCTGAAAAATTCAGTTGCTCTAAGAGTAACGTAACCGCTTCCTGGGAAATAAAGTTGTTTTATAAGAAGTTTGTTTTCTAGATTTGTTCCTAAAACATAACTTTCTGGTAGTGAAGAATACCTGTTTTCTTAGAACACTTCTGCAGGCTCTTCTGATACCTGCTGTTGGAATAGTTTAATTGCCAGCAGAGTAGCATTTTCATATGAGACAGTTTAATTTACCGATAGAATAAGTAGCATTTTGAAAATATGTCTCAGTCTGGGTGGATTTTATACTGGTCATCTTGACGAAGACTAATACCTTAAGGACATTAATTTTTGCGAGCATTAATTTTTGCGTCATTAAATTTTGCGACATTTATTTTTGCGAATTTGCACCAAAATCGCAAAATTAAATGTCGCAAAAACCATTACACAAGTAACGAATCGTAAAAATTTATGTCGCAAAATCTTTCATGCAGGGTCGATTCACAAAAATAAATGTCACAGAATTTTTGAAAGCAAAATTTTTTCAGACCAGTTTTTATTCATTCTTATAAAAGGTTCACGTAGGCTCGAAACCCTCGACCCATTCCTGGCAATCGACCCCTTGGATGATGGCAGTGAGATTTTGGAGACAACACAGATGAGAGCTGCCGATGACAAGGCCAAATTTTTTGTTACACCAAAATCCAACGAGGATGAATCCGAAGATTACTGGGAGAAAAGTGAAGGGGAAAACTTAAATAACATCTTCGATATTCTTGATGACTTAGATGTAGACGATAATTTCTGATGTATTCGGAAATAAACAAGTGTTTTTCATTTAAATTAGAGTCAGTTATTACTCCGTAAGAAACCCCACGTGTTATTGGATTCTATTCGCAAAATAAATAAAATTCAAAAACTTCCCTATGAACTGTTTAACGCAAGAATTAATGTTGCAATTTTAACCGAAGCTATGAATTCGCAAAAATTAATGTCGCAATTTTTTTCTGAAGCTATAAATTCGCAAAAATAAAGGTCGCAGAATTCGGATTTTTTAGGTTGGTGATTCGCAAAAATTTATGTCGCAAAACTTTTTGCTCGCAAAAATTAATGTCCTTAAGGTAATCTTGATTAAGTAATTTTATGGTCACCTGACACAAAGCACCGCGTTGGTCGACCAACCATCACGCTCAAGATTGCTCGAATCCGACACAGAACTATCAACAACTGAACTCGTGAATGTAATGAAGGACCGGGACATATGGTGGGAATTTGTGATTGCTTCACCAGCTCCTTCTGGAATTGGATGACACAAGGTAAGGCAAGGCAAGGCAAGGCAGGTTATTGAGCCAAGTATATTGGATAAAAAAAATTCATCATCTTAACTCAGATGGAGTGTGAATGGCATTATATAGGTAGTTAGTTATAAAAACAATGCTGATGGTAATTTTGATGCTTGCCTAATGACTTACAAACAGCAGGATGTGGGCTAATGCCATGTATCTATAAAATTACATGAGCAAAACACCAACAAACCTTAGATTCAGGTGCCAACAGATCAACAATTTCATTATTGTAAACTTCAAACACAGAAACTTCCAACTGATATGTTTCTGTTGAACTTTCTCTTTCCCTGATCAATCTATAAGATGAAGGAAACATATTTGTATTATTTACGTGGTTAGTTCATTGGGACCTTGGGAGCAGTTTAATGTATGAGCAGGGATATGTCAAAATAAAGAATATTGTTGCTTGAATATCTATGTAATTTTGTAACATGTAAACTAATAGGAGTACATTATGCCAAGTATATATTTTAGTAGGATTTTAATATAATTTTTTATTTATAATTTTAGCCATATACAGAAGAATCATTTGTAAATAATGGATGCAGAATAAATTACTATTATTATTTAAAAAAAAGATTAATATTATAGAAACAAACACCTTTTAGGGTTTTAGGCAAGAACTTTCAATTTGGAATTGTAAAATGTTTACATCCAAAACTGTTGATGATGTCAGCAATCTTTTAAAATTAACGGGAAAAATAATTTTAGGTCAAATTTGCACTTTGGCTTCTTTAAGCATAATACTTGCAATGAGTTAACAAAAGGCCAAACGGAAGTCTATCACAGGTGTTAGTCAATCCTGTACTCTGTAGAAACAGATGATTTATAATATATATAATAACTAAAATGTAGTCTACATCAAAGAAATTCTAGTGCATCCAGTTACAAATTAAAAATATTGATACGAGCTAAACAGTTGATGATGGAGATATAAAGAAGTTTCATTTTGTTATTTAAATACTTTTATTATTTATAAGATGTTTCACCTACTTTATAGGCATTCTCAATTATAATGTAATTGAGAATGGCCACAAAGTAGGAGAAATATTTTCTAGAGAGTACATGTTTGACTAACACCTGTGATAGACTCCTGTTAAGCACTTTGTTAATTCTTTTTAAGTCATTGTACTTAAAGACACCAAAGTGCAAATTTGACCTATATGGGAATGTCAATTTCCAGAATTCCTGAGGAATATTCTCCACCTATGGTCTCTTATCCTCAATCCATATATTATGGTATAAAAAATTATTTTTCTGGTTAATTTTAGAGATTGCTGACATGACCAGTTTTGTATGCGTATTGTGAAACATTTTACAATTTCAACTTGAAGTTTCTTACCTAAAATCCTAAAAGGTGTTTATACATAATTATTTGGTACAATCTTCTTTAAGAAAATGATAACTCTTTGTACATCACTTAATGATTAACATAGTTGGTTCAAATATAGTAATATAGCATTTGAATATCATTTATGATGTCCAGGTGAAGGAATTTTCTCTCAGAAACCTGAAGAAATACATTTTACATTTTCATTTTAGTTAACCTTTTACAATGAATTCTTTCCTATGACCAAAAATACCACAGGCCACCAACATGAAAACAAAATGTTTTGTAACATAGAGCAACACATGAAAACCGTTAAAAAAAGCCATGTATTTACACAAAAGTTCATTCTGATACTTGAATTGAAAAATCAAATTCCTATCTTTTATACTTTCTAAACCAACTAATTATATTATTATTATAATTATAAGTCGTTGAGTAGAAATTATCGCAAAACAACAGAAAACGTCAATTCATTTCCATAAGCTGATTGCATTTTTAGTATTTTAGAAATTATGGTGAAACCTATGTTAACTGAGACCAAAACAGAGTCTAGTCAGTGTAATAGTATTCACCATCGGTTTTCACCGGTGCAGTCACGTTCGATTCCTGATTACATTTTAGTAGAAAGACATTAATTAAGGAGAATCTTGAATATATTAGGATCAAGCTGTTCCTAGCTGCTGGCACAAAATGGGAAAACATTGCTTTAAAATGTTCTGCTCTATGAGTTTCAGGCAATAAGGTTTTTAAATATACAGGAGCTATACCAGTTTTAATTTTATAATAAAAGCATAATCTTCTATACCATCTTTTAAACTTTCTATCCCAACTCATCATAAGGAAATGAAATATTGCCAGGGAGGCATTATACTGGATACACTAAACTTCTGGCACTCATTGTTAGGATTGTCATAAATTATATCCTCATGATCTAAATATGGTCTAAAGGTGATCTAAATGTGGTCTAAAGGTGATCTAAATGTGGTCTAAAGGTGATCTAAATGTGGTCTAAAGGTGATCTAAATGTGGTCTAAAGGTGATCTAAATATGGTCTAAAGGTGATCTAAATGTGGTCTAATAAAAACTTTATAAACAGTAGTTATTCCTTGATAAAACTTATATAGAAATCTAATTATCACAATCCTTTATTGGTTTATTTATTCTTTATTTGTTTTGTTATTAAAGCTACTAAGCTTTTTAATCTAAATCAATTCCTAAATGTTTATGTGCTTCTTTAAAGGAGAAAATATTATTATTGAAAGTAAATATTGGACGTTCATTAGTGCGTATTCTCTTATTTCATTAGCTTGTTCAGAAGCATCTGTATTAAATGACATTTATAAGCCAATTCTAAGGGATATTGAGGATTTAATAAGAAAAACTTATAATGAGCTATGTCAGCTAATACACCTGCAGTGCACCACTAGTAAAGTGGATTCTTAAATGGCATTTTATGTCACAGTATATAAACTTTCAACTAGATCTTGGGCCTTCCTTAATAGAAAAGCTGATCAATGCTTTAGTAAAGTAATGAAAAGTAATGACAGATTAACAAAATGAAGTTTTACATTATGTAGCTTGGCTTCTTCTGTCATATTATATTTGTTTCATGTTAAGTAATTTTACTTTTGTACCATGCACACTTCCTAAATGCTTATCTTCAATCTTCTAACCAGTTTTAAGATTTTATTTTTATTTTCAAACATATCTGGGTGCAATAATCACATGCAATGCCCTTTTTGAAGATGTTAACAAGTTTATATATACTCTCAATTAGAGTGGTCTGAATTGGAAATGCGCCCTTTTCAAGACTTTTAGAGGTCAAAATTCCCTTTTTCAGGAAAATCACACCCATGCCCCTTGATGCTAGTATATGCCCTGTAAGAACATAGTAGACACAGAATGTATTGCTACATTCATCACAAGTAACCTTAGCAGCTTATTTTACCAGAAAATATATAGCAAATGCTTTCTTCTTTGGTAATCTTCTTCAACAAAATAAAGCCTGAAGTCATCTCTACAATTCATAATAAACCTTTTCAAGATTTCTATGAGTATAATCTGAAAATGATAATCTGAAAATGATTATGAAAATGATTTGTTGTTGTGCTGGGAGAGCGTGTAATAATAAATATATAATAATAAATAATATATTTATTGAATAGAAAAACAAAACAAACATCTTCCCATAAATAGGAATTATAGTTCAATAAATAAATCTCCTGTTTGATAATAAACTCTGTATAAATTTCTACAGAAAGCTATTGATATCCATTAGATTTACTAGAGATGAAACAAGTGAGTGCTTCAGTACCTGAAAATTTCTTTGGCAGAACGAGGAATGACACCTTTAGACACTTCCAAAGAATTTTGATTAGATGACACATCTTCATCAAGGGAATGAGACCCAACCATTGTATGTGTTTTACCAGAACCTGTTTGTCCATATGCCATTATACATACATTATATCTAAAATGTCAACAAGAAAATGCTGAATTGTCACTATAGGGGATGTCAAATTGTATGTCAATTTGTTCTAGAGGAAGGTCATAAATATCTAAAGGATTTTTCCACTAAAATAATATTTTCTTGGGGCTATGGCAGATAAACCTTTCACAGTCAGCTAGAGGTCATTGGCGTAGGTCCTTGGATTGCATGGGGAATGCACCAAGTAGTGATCAGGCAACAGAACTGTCCTCATAAATAAATACTAGCAATACTTAATAAATAATCAAGAAAGAAACAATTATAAAATTAAAGTTGCAGATAAATGTATAATTACATAAAAACCCATTGTTTATTATTATTATTCTGAGGTCAGTGAATTTACAATCAGTTGGGCATGTATAATAAGTTTTCAGTCTAGCCTCACTAAACAGCAATTATATCTGACACCACTCTATGCTATATATAATACCAATGCTACTCTGAGACTTGATTTACATGTGACCCAATATGAACTGATTTGTGTTTACCAACTAGACATACATGGAGTAAATATTTTGTGGCAAATGTATGATCAAGCATGAGAACAGAAAACTGAAACCACTTAAGTTCATATCACATCACATGTAAACCAGGCCTTGTGCATCTCTATATTTATTACATTGATATTCACATGTTACATGGATACTGTACCACAATTAAAACAATCCTACCATGCCTTCTTTGTAAGCAAGAAATAACTGGGGAAAATCTTTGCAATGTCAGAAAAAAGGAGATTAAACTAACACTAAACAATAAGGTTTCTAAAGGGTTCATATTCTAGTGACTGTTTATAATGATTCAAAACCATTTGTTTCAATAAGAGAAAGATTATGGGTGCAGTATATAAACTGGAGTTGTATAATTGATATAAAGATATACAAATACAAAGATAAAAGAGAACCTACCCATCAAGCAGTGAAGTAAGCAATGGTGCAACATTTGAAAAAACTGATTCCTGAGAGTCTTGTGGATTAAAAACATGTTCATATTCAAAAGATTTTGTTTTAGTTGATCCAATTCCATTATTACTCAAATGATTGAATGTTACTGTCTCTTCATCTACAGCGTTAACAATCTTTTCAGATTGTGTACCTGGCAGTCCAAGTAAATCAGGATCCCCATGTGAATCCAGCTCAGGTAAGAGTGGTCGAACACGACAGTAAACACGGATGTTTCCTCTTAACTCCTATAATACAGGCACAATAAAAGTCACTAATTTATTACCCTTTCCCTCATGCATTGCAGGTTGCATGGGAGAAGAACTATATATATGGTAAATACTGCAATTTCAATTCAGAAAGTTTTCTTTGTTCTCAGTGTTTGTACGGTTCAATAGAATAAAAAGACACTAAATGAAGAGTTTCCAAAAAACCTGTTTTGATTAATCTCAGTGTTTGAATGGTTCAATGTTTTGATTACTCTCAGTGTTTGAATGGTTCAATAGAATAAAAAAGACATTAAACACTAAACTGAACAAAGTTTCCATAATAAATTGATTTTGGATATTGATCATATTGAAAACTGACACAATAGAATCGCACCTACATATCAGCAGTGTTACATATCAGCAGAGTGTTCAATTGTATACTAACGTATTTTAGCTTTTTAATCTTGAATTTTGAATTTGTTTCATTATGCTGGATGGTTTCGTGTACCATCTGAAAAGTCCTGTTCTAAGGTAGGTTTGAAACCATTCGTCCATTTTATTTGCTCAAAGTTCCATCCAAACAATCTGGATTCTTACTGTTCCAAACATTATTCATCTAAAAGTAGTCAAACTTAACTGAGACAAGTGAATCAAACTGCAAATACCAAACTCAAAAATTTATCTTACAACAAGTGTATTGTGCAGTGTTTTCCTTCTTGTACGTTCCACATCGATTTTTTTCATAGCATCAATTAAAGCGCCTTCTGATTCAATTAATTTCTGTTGAAGATCTGGAAATAGAAGATGTTAATGTACACTAGATGTACCGAAATATTGACCAGAACTTTAAAATTTCAAAACAAAAATTATATTTCTCTTGTTTTCACTAGATAAATGAAAGAAAATGGTACCACTGAAACAAAATTGTATAAACTTCAAAACATTGTTTGTTATTATTTCAATATCATGGGACTTGGTGATAAGATTCTTTTAGTCCTCTTCTTGTCCCAGACAGTTTATATGTACAAATACTTGAAAATATCATTTACATGTAATACTATATATATATGTAATATTACTTTATGGCAAAATATATAATAATAATAATAATAATAATAATAATAATAATAATAATAATAATAATAATAATAATAATAATAATAATGTGCAGCTGGTTGGTTGAAAAACATGACAGTGATCAGAATTATAAACACACTTGTATATTGAATCAGTTTGCATCTGAAAGGTATGAAACTCACCATGCCTCCTTGGTATTCTTCAAACTTACCATATTCTATGCAAAGTTTTATTTCAATCACAAACAATATTGTAACAAGGGCACAAATAGGTTAGTAATTGTTATACAATAGCATTTTGGGTATACACCCTAAGTTTAGATGATTTCAAACATCCCATTAAAAATGCTTATTGCAATCAGGCGAGGTAATGATTTATGTTATCAACAGGTATGTAAAGAAGATGGTTGCAGTGAGTATCAGGCTATCTAGGATATTGAGCAACTGTATTGGAACTTAAAGTCTGTCCAGTGAAATTTTTAGATTTTAGTATACTCTCAATGGCCAGAAAGGCCATCCTTGAACCTTTTAAACTGTAAAAATTGTTTTACAAATGCTTTAATTTCTAATTTTTTTGCTTCCACTCATTTTCTTTTAAACTCTCAAACATTTAAACAACACGTGTTATAGGGCAAGTGTTTTATTAACATCAAAATAAATAACACAATGTTACCAAGTAGTGAAATCTAATTCGCAATTGAAAAAACCAAGTCAGTCTACACACAACGTATGACAAAATATGAATATGAAACAATTTTGATTTCCGTACTGTTTCAACCGATTTCTGGGCTCATCAGTATGACTAGGTAAAACCAGTTAAAAACAGCACCTGACGATAGTTAACTAACAACAAGCTAATTTATGTTGACTTATGTTTCTTTTGTGCATTTTGATTTTGTCTACACGATAAGTTTTATCATTTTAAACACACTTTAAGGAGGGAAAATGAGAAGCATTATAGCTATTTTTACCTCTTCTATAAGGAGGTATCCTTCCAGCGAAAAGCATTACCATATCATGAGTTTTCTGTACTTGTTATTTCTTCAACTTCACACTTCTACTGATTTTCGCGTTTTAACTTATTTCAGTTAAAGTATAAAAAACTAGAACATTACCCTCTGATTATATATAAAATGTATAAGAAATATCTATAGTTAGGTAATGCTGTTTGGGGTGTTGAATTTCAATTTTTTAGTTATTTTAAAATAAATCTTCACACTAAACAAAGTTTATGTTACATTGAAAATGCTTTAGCAAAGATAAAACAATCTTTAATTAAAATAATAGCTTTCAGCTATTGTTGACAAAAACTATTATAAGCTCTTTACAAAATAAAATACTATTCAGAGTTTATTAAAGAAACAATTAACTCATAAACACCTCCCCCTCATGTTCATTTACAAATAAATGATAGTTTTCAGTTACAGCACTGGAAAAGTTTCTGTAATTGAGCTCGGAGCTGAATATATCATTAATTATTCTATGACTGCATCCGGAAGGTTGGACAAACATCTCATAATATCAAGAAGGTTTGACCAGCTTTTATTGACTTATGTGAATGGAGTACAGACTAGTACATCTGTTGTTTTAGTTAACCATCATTAGTTAGAAATATTGAGGATTGATTGAGTAAGCACATGTTTGAAGAGCAGAAAGATTTTGACAAATCTTTTTAACAAGTTATTATATATTATATTTTATTAAGTAAATATTTTATTAAGTATATCTCATCGATTTTACAAATAAATATGGCTGGAAAAAATACCATAAAAAATAACAAAAACAACAATAAATCGAATAAGGAAGAAATTGTTAGTATGGAAAAGATCAAAGATTGCCAACATCAAAATTGTAAACGACAGAATCGATGGTATGAAGAAACAAATTGAAGACCTACAACACAGTTTAGGATACATGGAGAATGAACTAAAAGAAGACTTAAAAAAGACCAAAGAACACCAATAGAAAAAAATTAAGCAAATAAAAGAACAACAGGAAAGGGAAACACAAAGATAAGTTGCATGAAATATTTTAAAATAGACTTGGCCTTGACGTAGAAATAATTATTGAGTGCGCTCACAGAAGCAACAATAACGAGAAAGGAAAGAAGACTCCAAGAACGATAACAGCAAAACATTTAAATTATGAGGACAACATTAAGATAAGGAAAAACAGTAAAAAATTAAAGGAATCACAATTTTTATTAAGGAAGACTTTCCATGAGAGACAGTCGAAATAAGGAAACGAATATGGACAGAAGTTAAACAGCTCAGAGAAAATGGTAAGTATGCTGTCTTACAGTACGACAAAATTGTTAATATTTTTTATTGGATTTCGTTAACTTCTTCCTTATGGCGACAATACAAACTAACATAAATTTAGAAAAACTTAAGAAATTTGATCCTTTAAAAAACAACGAAGCTTTACTTGAAAACCTTAATGATTCTGAGATTAATATTTTTAATGAAAATATACAAGATCTTCCTGAAGAAGCCTCTGAACAACTGCGCAAACTTGAAAGACATAATTTTTCTCTCCTTTATTTAAACATCAGAAGTTTAAATAAAAATTTTGATAGTTTTAAATCATTACTCTCCACAAAAACTTTAGTTTTGAAATTATTTCGTTGACTGAAACATGGAATAAGGACAACTCTTTGGAAAAAAATTTATCTTTTCTACCTACATAATTATAAAGTCACGGATCAAAACCGAACAAATAATCGAACAGTTGGTAACAAAAAAGTTGAAAATTTCTACAACTTAATGTTTCAACATTGCATGCTTCCTGTTATAGCAAATCCAACACATAAATCGATTACAGCTATTGATCACATAATTACAAACTCCTTCTTATACTCTAACTTAACAACAGGAATTATAAAAAGTGATGTCACAGACCACTTTCCAATTTACTTAATTACTAATAAATAAAAATGAAATAGATTCTTACTCAGGACATACTACAATCTTAAAATGCACGATTAATAATAAATCAATCAATAAGTTTAAAAGCAGAATTGAAAAAATTAGTTGGGAAAGATTAAATTATGCTGACTGTCCTAATGATAATGATAATTTTATCCAACGTTTTTATGCGGAATATGATGAATGTTTCCCGGAACTTAAACAAGATATCAAAACTAAAAATTTAAATAGCCCTTGGATGATCAATGGTCTAATTAAATCATCAAAAAGTAAACAAAAGTTGTATGACAAATTCTTAAAACGAAGAACTTATAATAATGAAAAAATTACAAACATATAAAATTCTATTTGAAGAACTTAAGTTAAAATCAAAAATAAATTACTACAGTGGCCTAATTACAAATTATAAAAATAATATTAAAAGGACATGGAATGTAATTAAGGAAATTATAGGAAAAACAAAAAGTCACCATCATCATCTTCCTAGGCATCTCATAGTAAACAATAGTGAAATATATGAAACTAAAAAAATTGCAGAAAGTTTTTGCATAGACATTGGATGGAATCTAGTAAAATAATGAATGTGCCATTGCATTTTACATCATATATCACAAATAGTAAAAATATTCAGAAGAATATGATTTAAGTGATAAAGAACTTGAAGAAGCCTTCTCACTAAAAACTAACAAAAGTCCAGTTCATGATCACATCAAATTTGATGTAGTAAGGTAGGTTTTACTCACATTTGTGCTCCACTTAAAAAGATATTCAAATTGCTTTAGAAAAAGGAATATACCCAGATGAATTAAAAATAGCTCAAGTGACACCAATTTATAAATCAGAAGATAACACTAATTTATCAAATTATAGACCGATTTCAGTCCTACCATGTTTTTCAAAATACTAGAGAAAAAATAATGTTCAAACAGCTATATTACTATCTGACTACAAACAATAGTCTGTACGTCAAACAATTTGGATTACAAAAAAGCACACTCCACAGAGCATGCAATAATTCAACTCGTTGACCAGTCATGTCATTCTTTTAATGAAAACAAATATACCCTTGGAATACTTATCGACTTGTCAAACGTTTGACAACTGTCGACCATGAAATTCTTTTGACAAAACTGCAATATTATTACAGTATTAAAGGAAACAACCTGAAATGGTTATTTATCAGATAGAAAACAATATATTATGTACGAACAACATAGTAAATCCAAACTCATAACAATATGATGTGGCATCCCACAAGGGTCAATTTTGGGACCACTACCATATCTTCTCTATGTCAATGACCTATACAAGGCATCACATATCTTAAAGCCAATAATGTTTGTAGACGATACAAAATCTTTTTTATTCACATAAAAACCTTAAAACATTATTTTCTGTTACAAATCAAGAACTTGGTTCAACAATTGGTTCAAGGCTAACAAATTGTCTTTAACCCTATTAGGCCTGGGATTTTTGGGGCTCAGAAATCCTGGGGGGGGGGTAGTACCCCCTCATTATCTTCCAGACTATAAATGGATATATAACCAAATTTGGTACATACATACCCCTAACCTTCCTCTATC
>JANTOQ010210922.1:3637-13974 GCA_027564595.1 Bythotiara depressa | reverse complement strand
CACCCTGAGGCTAGTGGAAATTTAGCAAAAATAAAATCATATTAAGTAGGTTTTTTGAAGGACACATTTTAAACTATTATCAGGAATTAGCATTATGAATAGATACATGATTAGATGCACGATTTTCTCTCATCTTAGGGTAGTTCAAGTAAAAAATAATATTTTTAAATCCCCGCAATTTCCTCTGTGACAAATATTTGTTGAAGAAGGTTCTTGTAAACTTAATTTTAGATGTATAAATGTTTTGATTTGTTTCTGATAAGTATGTTCTTATGACATTCCATAATAATACAATTATCCATCAAACATTTAAGAATGTAAATAAATAAATTTAAAGATATTTTGCATTCATCACATTAGAGCTATTAATTAGCCATCAATCTTCAAGCACACAGCAGTTCTTGATGATCCTAGATAAGACACACAACCTTAGAAATAGTCTTGTGACAATAATTCTTCCTGACTAAGCTGTATGGATAACAGAACTTATTATTTCACAGTTACCACTAATATACCAAGGTTAATATTTTAACAGCTTCTTCTCAGCACTAATTGTTCAGTTTTACAAGAACTTTATATTAATTTTGGGAGACTTTTTTAATTTGGGACATTCTTTAGTAGAACCTCCATTCCACCATAATAAAATAATAAAATAGTAAAATAATGAAATAGTAGGAATTATAATTAATTGAATGATTCCTCTTCAAGATTTTCAAGATTTAAAGCTATTTAGGAGCCATTTCAAATTCCTACAATATAATTAATGATGCCAATTTTGTACATGTTGATGCACTAGCAGGTGAGAATTATTTGCATGCATTACAAATTTGATTTACATTTTGTGCAGCTGCGAGTTGTCTTATTAATTCTAATGCTGACAAGAATTTTCCAGTACTGAATATATGTTACCTATCAGTATCATTATTAGGTCTTATGGCATCCTCTTCTTTTAAGTATCCATCGTGTGTCTTCTCCTGACAGACTTCGTAAACAGAATCTGAACTAATGTAAATATAATATTTGAATCTCCCACGAAGAACTATTAAAATATCCTAAAGAAATAAAACAAAAACAAAATCAGCTTCTCAAACAAAATACATGTATATTGCTTAGAATATAGGCCAATTATTTTAATTTAATTTTCAGTGCCCTTATAAGGCAATATCTACTTACAAGTAACAGTAACAGTAAATAAAATGTAACTGAGTAATACATGCTGACAAATAATCAACCCTTTTATGTCACTGTGCATATCCAGTAACATTTTCAAGAGCAAAATTCGGCCAAGGCAAAAAAATATCACTAGAAAATGACCTTAACACTTCATATTGATGTTCAGAAGATCGAAAGTAAAACTTGTTTTATTAAAAATAGTGATAAGTGAGTAAACATAAAAAACAAATTTTACATCTTAGTATGTTGTGTCTATGCACAAATTATGTTAAGGACAAAATGCTATCAAGGGTTACCCATAAAGGGTAGATGAAACAATTGAAATAAGAAGCCATTTTTAAAAGTATGAAAATCACCACAATAGAAAACTCAACATAAAGACATTGCTAAATGCGTTGTTATTTCATGATTATATTTCTTTATAACAATTCTGCTTCCCAAAGCTGCGATGGTGAGTTATACTTCCATCTAGGAATGCAATCATCTAAAGTAGGGATCGTGTACCATAATGTGAAATATATCAGATCATCTTGGATCAAATATTTGTCCAAGTCCTTCCAGGATTCTATGTGCTAACTGGGTGCGACTACACTAAACCATTATATGGCAGATCAAAGTATGGAAGTTTTGTGCATGTGCTGATGAGACCTGAGACTATAGGCAAGTTATCAAGTATTGCTACAACTGATGTAAACACTGAAGATGTCATAGATTTCATCTTAAGAGTAGTGTACAATAGACAAAAAGAAAAAAAAACTCCGGCTCAAAGTCATTATGTTATGTTGTTTATAAAAGTTAATGGACAAAAGAAAAAGTTTACAGATACTAAGAGGCTTCCACCAGATGCACCAACATTGAAGATGAACATGTGACGCTAGGTAGGTTGACAAGAAAATATTCATTAATCTCACAATTCTCATGGTACTGAAAATATTCATTTATCTCACAATTCTCACGGTACACCATTGTTCTTTTCTTCACAATGTTAAAAACTAACTTCTAAATTTCTGCTGTAAAAGATAAATGTAATGAATTAAGTACCAATTTGAAAAGGTAAAACAAAAAATGGAGGTACAGAATTGTAACCTATTTACATTATTTACATGTATGTTCTTAATTTGATTTTTCATTCTGTGTGGTTAATTTTCCTACCACTAGGCTTGGTCAACTGCTTGAATCAATTTTATGTGCAACCAGATCCACTTGATTATGGCTGGAGACTTAATGATAAAAATTTATTCGTCCCAAAATGGTTTGAGGTATAACATATTTTTTCTTATTCCATCAAATTTTGTTTTTATTATTTATATAACTAACATTTAATTATATACTTCGAAATCTACCAAAGTATCCTAATGCATGATTGTAGATTCAATGAAAATATCGGATATTTAATAAAGAACACTGAAATCTTGAGGATGGTTGACTTTAAAAGCTAACTCATTTACAGTAGGTCGACCGTTGTATGTATGCATCTTTATAAATCTAAAACTATTGATTTAAGGTGAGCCTTTGCCATATATCAGTGAGCGCACATCACACTCAGAAGAAGCAACATCTGAATTAACAGATATACAAATACACGAAACACAATATATAAATGAAAACTCGAACATGAATGCAGAAAACTCCGATGAAGAAGAATGTCTCAGAGAGGAAGACATACAAAATGGTTATTGGTAAGTTTTGCTCAGATTTTATGTTTGTCATTTGTTTGCCTTCTGGGAATTACTTTGTGTCTGTAAAAATTTTGTAGCAACAGTGAAGAATGGTTTTATTGCTTTTCAGCAGTTCACAACAACAAAAAATAAGTCAGTATCTTCTCTTATAACAGAAATAATCAATTTATATCAGGTATCAGGGGGTTTGAAATGACAAACAAAATATTACTACAGTGGTTTAATATTTGCAGTGTTTTTCATAATAAAAAAAATAATAATAATATTAAAAAAATAATAATAATATAATATCTTTGACTTCGAAAAAAAATACAAATTTAACATTTTTACCCCTCAAAACAGAAAACTGTAAAGCATTATAACTTCAAAAGACTAAATTTTTACTATATGGTGTTTTTATACTTTTTATTCCGTTGTTAATGCTCTTTCCAGTGGTGTAAATGGTTTTTGGTCTTGGTGACTTTCATTTATGATCCTATGGAGATTATGCAGGGTATCTGAAAACCACATTTGGGCACATTTTTTTAACAAATTGGTTGGTACCATTGTATTCAGCACCCAAAAGTGGCTTAAAATCAAAAGCAAAGATAAAGTGGACACAATTTCCCACTTGGGCCTGTCTGTCATGATTAGATTTCTTCATAACACTTCTTCATACTGATCCATACATAACATTTAAATGCATTACTGTATACAATATAACTGAAATATATGTTCATACCTCTATATCAAGTGGATGATAGCCGCTAAAATCAATTACAAAATCATAAACAGTGCTATCTGCTAACTGATGGCAATCCTCACGAAACCCGTCACCGCGGTTGCATACTATGTGATTAACAAATGGTTTGATTGTTGTCTCGGTGTCCCAATACCAATTGCCACGATTTAGAATTGTTATTCGGTAATTACTCTCATTGGACTGTAATTCATTAAGTGCTAGTACAGTAGCACTTCCTAACATTCCATTCCCACCAAGTAAAAGAATGTTTGTGGTTGATACATTTGCAACTGATACATTTGCAACATTTTCAACTGATACATTTGCAACATTTGCAACTGATACATTTGCAACATTTGCAACTGATACATTTGCAACTGATACATTTGCAACTGATACATTTGCAACTGTACATTTTCCAAAATGCAACATACAACAAATTAGCAGGAACACAAAATTTGAAATCGACATATTTTACTAATCTAAAACAAACATATATAATTATTTCATGTAATTTGATCATTGCTTTATAACTTCTGGCTGGTGAAAATTGCATATAAAGATGGAATCAAATATGAATGATTTTTACAAGTTGGAGTAGTATGGTTAAGTTGAATCTCACGCGGGCCCTTAATGCAACTTAGAGCTTAAATTGTTGGACCAGAAATAAGGCAAATAATAAGCTTTTATGTTTGCATAACAACCTACCATAACAACCTAGGATTTAATAGTAGTAGACACCATTATGTTTGCACAACATAGTACCAACCTAGGATTTAATAGTAGTAGACACCAAAAACACACACCAATGCATTTTTAAACACAGATAGTGAGACATATGAGAAATCCAAAATCTAAGTGAAAGTTAATAAGAAAAGTAAACACATTTTATTTTATTAAATTCGTATTCTACGACGTTTCAGCATGTTCATTCTCAGATATGATGCAACAAGAAACAACATTTTTATAACATCATTTAAGAATGATGGTCTGATTACACAAAGTCATACATGTTTTAAATGTTCAAAAGTTTCCAGATGGAACAATGCTCCATTATGAAAATCAGATTTTAACTTATTACAAATTAGAGATTATTTTATTAAAAATTATGTCAGTTCTACCATAAGATCAAGACATGGAATTGTTATGCATCAAATATTTTGAGATGACAGTAAGATGGTTCATGTGTCATTTATAGTAAAGCAATTCATTTTTACAGATGTCTATTCCTCTTATCCACAAAATGTGAATTACAATGCTATGTGTAAAATTTGAGCCTTTTTAGCTATATGATCATTTATTCTGTAAATTGACAAAGATTGGAGCCTTTTAGCTGATCTTTCATAAGAAACAGATTTGAAATTCAACACATGGTTGGAAAAATCATTCTGATAAAATTTGTCCAAGCACATTTTGGAATAGTTTACATAACTGCGTTTTTAACACATCAGTGACTCTCCATAGTTGTGATGTATATAAGTAGCAATTCTCTCTTACTAACAGTATGAAGAAAATCTTCTCTCTTACTAACAGTATGAAGAAAACCTATCTACTATTTTCTTATAATTCCATTGATTTAAGGAGCAGGGTATTTATTTTTAAGAAGATAGCAATAAATAATTCCCCAATATTGATCAACAACTTCCAAAGTGCTTCTGTTTTTATAAACAATTACACCAGCTCTAGGAACATTTTAATAAGCATGGACATATTTACTACCACATTGTAATTTCAGGTACTGCATTTGCTTCTTTTTTAGATTATAACTGATTTAAACACCTTTTATCTTGTTAAACAGGGGAAATTGTCATTTCAATTGGGATGAAGGAACAAATCAGTAAAAGTTTTTTAAATTCCGTTTTTAATACCTACTTTAATGGGAGAACTTTTTGTGAGTTTTTATTTAAAATATAACAAAAGTTTAGTTGCGAGATTTGCAATTTTTCTATGAAATTTGCTCTAGAAAACGTTTAAAAATATAAAAATATATACATATAATATATATATTTAAATATATTTTAAAATATTACCTTAAATATATCTTAATACTAATGAAGGCTGTATAGGGGAACTAAGCTAAATAAACTCTTTCAAAAGCATCAGTGTCATGTAAGTATAAACAGTGGGTAACTTACAATCCATGACAAATGTAAAGAAAAATACTTGATAAATATCTTCCCTTTCCAAGGAAAATGTTTTAAGAATAGAAAATTAGCATGTGTCGCATGTTAATGCAGTTTTTGAACACCACAAAACGTCAACATTTGCCAATAAATATACATAATTCTACTTTTTAGCCATTTTTACCATCAATTTTTATCATCAACTTATGATCATTCACTTTTACATATATTATTTTGTAGTTTTCAGCAGTACTATTGTCAATGTTCATCAACAGAACCCTAGAGCTGGTATCAACCCTTGAAATAATGTCCAAAACATGCTGAGATGGAGAGTATTACCAACATGATCATGTATATAAAGTCAATAACATTACTCTCCTCCAGATATACAATTAGATACTATTTCAAGGCTTGTAGTATTACATATCTGGCCCTTTAAATATAAATTAAGACCTTAGCTGTCACATTGTCCAACAGACATTGAAATCTGCTGGAAATGTCCATCTCCAAAATTAATTTACATCAGAAAGAAAAAATAGAAAAGGTTTCAACTCAAATTTACTTTCCATGGAAAAGTTTTCGCAAAGTGGAAAATATACTAATGTGGTATAGCAAGTAATGGGAAATGCAAGTGTAAATAAGCCTTGTTCTTTATAAACATGAACAATTATATTTTAGTGTGTCTGTGTAAATAAAAATAATTCAAAATTCAAAATGGTGCTAGATGGCTAGTGAAAATCATGACAACATGGAGAATGAGGCTGTAAACAAAGTAGAATTGAGATACAGACTTTTTAATTTAATTTAATGAAGTATATTAGAATTTATTTATTTATAGATTGGACACATGGCCAGACCATATGGATATCTGGACAGACGTCACTCAGAATGTCAGACAGGATCTCAAGTATGTTGGATAAAACAGCTTTTCTGCCAGTAAATGTCTGTGTCTAGCAGTTATTTAAAGGCCTGCATAAAAACATTTTAGAATAACCTGGCAGGTGTTTATGGAAAGAAAAATGAAATAAGTATATATGATCTTTGTATTAAAATGAAAGCTGACACCTGTGGATTAAAGAGCATTACGGGGTCAATATTTCTCATTAATTTCTTTGATTCTCTAAATTCTAAACAAAATTTCAAGCCTGCATGTACACACTAGAATACGTTTAATTAAGAATTCAAATAAAAATTTACAGCAAGATAATTATTATTACTCCTAAAAACACAACCAAACAAATAATAGTTACAACAAATGAAAGTATGCAGCTAAAAACCAACCAACTCAATAATTCCAACAACAGTATTATAAATAAAATTTAAATAATACCTAATATATTAAGAAGCATGTAACAGTAACTGAAGCAACAACTTCCTTCAGTCCAACTATTAATACCTCTCCAGCTTATCATAAACTTCCTATGAGAAACATTTATAATTGTACAAAAAGCTTTCAGATTTTATTTTCCCTTGTATTCTAAAAAATATCTCCTTGGAAAAAGAAAATGTCTATTGATTTTAATTAATTTAATTACTTTCCAGGGACAGTCACTTTTAATTAATTTAATTACTTTCCAGGGACAGTCACTTTTAATTAATTTAATTACTTTCCAGGGACAGTTACTAACATGTTAAAATAGTGACAGGAAGTCCTCTAAATTTAATGCAGCAAAATTTGTTGGATACACCAATGATTTAAGGATCAACAATGACAATAAAATGTGCATTTTAACCAAATATTTAAAACAACAAATAATTGTATCATTTTCTCCAAAATGTTAAGCATAATTTAACACCATTATAAGGAAATTAATTATGAGGGTTACAAATCTGGTGTGGCTGAGACGTGTGGTTGTGTTATTGTGTGCAACCATTTATGTACTTTAAGTTATAGTGTACTATTCGTCGTATAATCTCCTTCTGATTAAACATTTTTACCACCCACGCCGTACAATTTGAAACAGGAAACCTGTGTGACATCCTTATACAATTTTTCACTCGAATGTTAAACTCCAAAGGGTTTTATTTAATATCTACCATGCTTTACTTAATATCTATCATGCTTTCATCTACCTTATAATCACTTATTTTTTCGCACGTTTTCGCAGTTTATATTATTATAAATTATATATTATTTCCTAAGTTCATAATTTTTTCGTGGAATTTATTTTCGCGAATTTGAGTTGATTATAATTTTTGAACATTTAGGAATAGGGAAAAAAAGTTGTTTTGGTTTTTTCCTTCCTTTCAGGTTGTTTTTTCACGATTTGCCCATTCTGATTTTTTTCGTGACATTTAATTTCGGCAAAAATGGCATAAAATCGCAAAAATTAGTGATCGCAAAAATTAGTGATTATAAGGTAATGCTTTATTACCTGACTAATAGGGAATTTGCTTCATTCTTTTTTTCATTGGTGTAAAACGTTTGATTGGCATTTGAATGTGATTCCAGCCATTACAAATCACCAACATTTTAAAAATTACCAACATTTTACAAATAACTTTTTTAAATGGTAATAAAAAGTTAAAACAAAAACAAAAATAAAGTTGGTTTATATCATTGTGACTAGTGTCATAAATAACCAATAAGAAACACAGCAAGGCTTAAAGACCTGCAATCCCAGAAAAAATACTTTATGTGTTTTGAAAACTGTTTTATAATGTTACAAAGCCTATAAGCCTATAAATCTTAGGTAAACAATGCTCATAAAGATCGAAATACAAAAAGTAACTTTATTACAAGAATACCTAAGAAACAAAATCTTTCTAACAGGTATGAAAATATCATTTACCAGAGTAGCAAAAGAATCACAAGTTAGTCTGGATAATTTATTTACGAAAAAATCTCAATCTGGAATTCTAGTACAGTCCAGAAAAAGTGGCTGCATCACTTATATTATATCCAGGATTTTATATTTTTCTTTCAATTTGAATCCTATCTTGGGATGAGATAATAACTAAAAAAAAGTATTTTAAGCAACACCTATATTATATATATATATATATATATATATAAAAAGAATAGCCTATAGTAATAAATAATTTAGTAGAAACTTGACCATGATCATGGAATAAATTTTGTACCTAGAAATGATGTTATAAAATATCTTATATTATCAATGTTCTAATTCTATTACAAATTCTGTTTTATTCTGAGTTCATAAAATAATAGCTAAGAAATAAAAATAATCATTTGAGAAACTATAACTGTTTGGAAAGTGCAATTCAGATGTTATACGCAATTTCTAACAATACAAGAGCTTCCCCAGAACAACTATAGTACAGATCAATAAAATACTGGTGTAAGAATGTAGGACTCAAATAAAACTTAGTTAGTAGGACCTCCTGTGGGCCTTGATTGAAAATTATGACAAATCGAATTAGTAGGGAGAGCAATGAACCAGGAAGGAGTATATAAACACAAAATTAAATTAAATGTGGTGAAATAGAAATAATACTAAACAACAGATTTGTAAACATTTCACAGTACTTGTAATTATAAATAATCCATAGATATATTTGACCATTATAAATAAAGTCTAATTAATACAAAATCATTTTATCAGGGTGCCATGCAGTCAAAGTAAGAAAATTAAATAATTATCATAAATTATGTCACAATCAATAATTTTTATGTTGCTAAATTTTATTTTCTTGCCACATCAAAATTCTCAACAAACCAGTCACTTGATTCTTTGATAGCTAAATATAAAAAGAGGAAAAAAATAAAGACAATAATGTTATATTTAAGGTTGTTTGTCAACAAGTATGAATAATCATGCTGCATCCATTGCAAATTATTGAATTAATTTCAGGGTTGTTTGACAAAGCAAAGTAAAATTAGTGGCTCAAATGGGAGCTTTTAATACAAACAAGATTTAAATCAGAGAACAGCCATGACAACAGTACATTTACTAAAGAGTTTATCCTAATTAAATATGAATACAGTGTAAAAATATATTTAAATGTGTAAGGTCTGTTACAACACACACAAAACCTTCCACTGCATGCATGCACTTTAAAGCCAATTTACAATAAACTTCTTTTTTTTCCATGTGGATGGAATTTTGTTCATGGAAAATATTACTGACCATTTGCAAAGTATTTTACGTTACTGTGCAAGCTCTCTAATGTTTTCTGTTTGCAAAATTCTGCCCTCACAGAAAAACACGCTAAGTGAAAATTGACCTTAACAAATTTATTTTCTGGAAATATTTTCCCAAGCAACAAAACAGATGACTTTCTGTAACTACCCAAGGCCCTTAAATTTTTAACCCTCCCTATCTCTGTTTATAATAGTCCTATTTAGCATCATACATTACCTTGCTTCATAGGAGTGAACTTGAAGTCAGGCCAAAGTTTTCTCAGTTTTGCATTACTTGCAGTTTTCTTAAATTGACCATCAGAACGAGTAGTATCAAACTAAAGTAAATAAATAAACTACAAATTTTTATAATATGAAAGGATAAAATAAGTACCATAAATTAATCTATACTTTACAATAATACATAAATACAAATCATGGCTCAGTATGCCAAAACATCAGTATTCCAATTTAGCACACCCTTAATTTAAGCCAACATATTTGTGATGTTGGAGCCAACATATTTGTGATGTTGGAGCCAACATATTTGTGATGTT